>JAYWMT010000144.1:0-167488 GCA_039090855.1 Macrothele yani
GTCACGGTTACATCTTTTTTTTTTTTTTTTTTTTTGATTGGAGGTTTAAGGACCACGGTGAGCAACTCAATGGGCTATAAGCAGTCGCCCGTCCCTAATTTAGGGTCACTGGTTCCAGGGAAGGGAGAGAGCCAGTGCCGTAAGACAAACACAACATCCATGCCTCACTGGGATTCAAACCCGGACCTCTTACGGACGAATGATCAGAGGCCATCGCTTAGACCACTGCGTCACCGAGGTGGCGACACGGTTACTTCCGTGTCGTCACCGAGGTGGCGACACGGTTACTTCCGGGTCGTCACCGAGGTGGCGACACGGTTACTTCTGGGTGGTTAAGGGAAGTTCGGATGCTAAGGTTCCCATAATATTAACATGGGGAAGCGATTTCTGGACCCTCTGTCACTCGATTTTTTGAAGTTTTAGAAATGGTTAAAAGTTGTGTGGCGTACGGGTGCTTCTCAAAGTACGAGTAAGGTAGTGGAATTTCCTTTTATCGCTTTCCAATGGCAGAAAGCCGCCCCGGTGGCGCAGTGGTCTAAGGCGTTGGCCTCTGATCATTCGTCCGGAAGGGGTCCGGGTTCGAATCCCGGTCAGGCATGGATGTTGTGTTTGTCTTACGGCACTGGCTCTCTCCCTTCCCTGGAACCAGTGACCCAAAATTAGGGACAGGCGACTGCTTATAGCCCATTGAGTTGCTCACGGTGGTCGTTAAACCTCCAATCAAAAAAAAAAAAAAAATGGCAGAAAAACGCCTGATTATATCGAAAATAGCCGTAAATCGGAAGACATGCCGCACAGGCCGTATGATAGGATCTGCAGTAAACCCTTCATTTCAGGTATTTTTTTTTCTTTTTCTTCCTTTTTATTTTCTAGTGAAAAAATAGTCAGTTTTTCGAAATATGATAAATCGGTAGTTTTTTTTTTTAATTGCAATACACCCTGGAACCACCGTTACACACTGGAACCAGTCAGAAATGTAACAAATTACCTTAGACCGGATAAGAAATGTTTCGTTTTCATTCTTCAGAATTAATACATTTCTAATCCACCCATTCGTAAACTATTTATATGCATCAAGGCTTTTATAAGCTTTTAGGGATTTTCCGGTATAACACGAAAAACTGCCTATTAAATAGTTATAAATATCGTGTTAGTTCAGATCAGAGAAGTCCGTAGCAACACAGACTTCCAGATGATAAAAAATCTTTCAGTTATGTCATATGGATCTTCTATGCCATTATTTCTAAGCTTTTCTTCGTAACGTTGTTTTTCTACCACATTAAGATGGAAAATTTTGTCAGAAAGAACTGTTTTTTTTATTCTATTTATAGCAGCAGCAGCAGCAGCAGCAGCCATTGAAAATCATGGAGAGAGACCAACTCGGGTACTTTCTAACCACCCGGAAGTCTAGCAGACAGTTTTGTGATGTCACTTGCAAAGGCTCTATAATGTTTCAGAATATTGTTGTTATTAATTCACTTGGTGTCAGGCGCATGAGCAGTGTTCTTCAAAGTTTGTGTGACATTTCAAATCTGTGAGTAACTTTTCACAGGATTTCAGGTCTTTTGGCGAAAGGCAAAGGCTCAGCGTTTTAATAAAATGCTTCACAGTTTAGTGTAACTTTTAAGAATTTTGGCAATAGCAGTTTGTTTCACTACGGAAAATGCTAAAGTTTACTGTAGATTTGTGTAATATTTCGGAATGATGTGAGGTGCATGTACACCTTTTTTTACCATGCTTAAGAGCTTTGTAAGTCACTAGCAAGCTTGCAAAAACTGTAATGGAAATATTTATGCATTTTGATTGGAGGTTTAACGACCACCGTGAGCAACTCAATGGACTATAAGCAGTCGCCCGTCCCTAATTTGGGGTCACTGCTTCCAAGGAAGAGAGAGAGAAAGCCAGTACTGTAAGACAAATACGCAATCATGCCTCATTGGGATTCGAACCTTTTTTTTTTTTTTTGATTGGAGGTTTAACGACCACCGTGAGCAACTCAACGGGCTATAAGCAGTCGCCCGTCCCTAATTTTGGGTCACTGGTTCCAGGGGAAGGAAGAGAGCCAGTGCCGTAAGACAAACACAACATCCATGCTTCACTGGGATTCGAACCTTTACCCCTTCCGGACAAATGATCAGAACACAGAGGATCAGAAGCCATCGCTTAGACCAAAACTTATTTTTATCGTTCCTAAGTGAAGGCTACGGTCAAAGCTGACTTTCGCACTCGTTCTTTCTTCTTCATAGTCTCTGTAGAATGGGCTTTCATTTTATTTCCCACTGAATTTTCTATTTATAATCCACAAAATTGGCCTGGCTCAAATTTTTCAGACCTTCAAAATTGTGTGGAACCTTTGTTAGGATTGCTTGCACAACGTTTTCGAAAATATGGAGGCAGATAAGCTGTATCTTCTTTTTGTGTAATAAACTGCAGCTAGTTTTTATTTTTATTTTTGATTGGAAGTTTAAAAATGATTTGTTGGACCTGGTGGTACAGACATGACAAACAGGCAGACAGAAATTTCGCAGCAACAAGTACAAAACATACATGGTTGACAGCATGCCAAATGATCAATTTACACAGTTTACAGTGTAATGTAATTTACACGGTTCACAATGTAACACATTGTGAACCGTGTAATGTACACTTGTTCACAATGTAATACATTGTGAACAAGTATACATCAGACATGGATTTAACAGTGTGCCAAATGACCACAGATAACCAGTGTTGGACAGGTAACACATTGAGAGCCAGTGCCGAAAGACAGACACAAACATCCATGCCTCACCGGGATTCGAATCCGGACCCAACTAGGGCGAATGGTCATAAGCCATCGCTTAGACTACTGCGCCAACGGGCGATATAGTTTTTTCTACAGTGCAGAATGATTCACAAGTCTCCGCGTTTTATTAAATTTCTTGACGGTATTTGTAATTAATTTCTTCTCAGAGAAATACGAACTGTCAAATTCAGCAGTTTGCATCCTTCTGTGGGCAAGTTGGTAGACTCATCTTACATACCATGCTTGGTCTTTGCTGGCAATAAGAAAAGAAACTCCCATAATATATTTTCAACTGCCTCCAATGTTCTACATAGCATAACTCGTAGAAAATAAGCCATGGAAAGAAATGGTAGTCAGAAGAATTTAGACCAGGGACGGACAAACTTACTTATAGGAGGGCCAAATGAAAAAAACAATTTTTTTTTGGCTGATCACAGACTCTTTTTATTAATTTTTCTTAAAATTCATTTAAAAATGATAAGCACTCAGAAGTAAGAAATTCTACTCACTCTAGACGTGCGTTTTCGGAAGGTCAAGGTAGTTTGGAGGTAAGGACGTTTCTGGCATTATGGTCGTCAAAGGGTTTTAATAGTTATTATTGCATTATTATTGTAGATAAACAAGCCGTCTTTACAGAAGGATTGAATACATATATGTACTCAATTATAACAAAACGTAATTTAATACTTTAATACTAAGTGCAGATATACACTATATCGACAAAAATCACCGGACACCCCTTTAAAAGCAAATGAACGGATCCGCTGCGCTGTTAAGATGCGAGGTACAGCTGAAAACGGTATAAAAACAAGCCTGCATCTGAAAGCGATGCAGGCTTGTTTTTATACCGTCATCTGACAGCGATGCAGAAACAGAGGCGTTTAAACATACCCAAGTCAATTGTTTTGGATGTATTGAACAAGTGGAAGACACATGGCGTGCCTGAAGCAGCAAAACGTACCAACAGACCAAAGAAATTCAGTGATAGATGACGTCGAAGCCCCAGGACAGTCGTTACAGCTAATGGACGAAGTACTGCACAAGACCTCAGTGTACAGGTGAGTAACAATGCTGGAACCTCGGTATGTACACGTACCATTGACAGAGAACTTCATTTCATGGGTTACCGTAGTCGTGCGGCTGCTCATAAGCCTCTCATATCTACTCGGAATGCTACTCGTTGTTTAGCATGGTGTAAAGAACATCTATCATTTACCGTATATCAATGGAAACGGGTCCTATGGACTGATGAATCCAGATACACGATCCATCAGTCTGATGGACGTGTATGGGTATGGCGGCAGCCGGGGGAACGCTATTTACCACAGTGTACTTTTCCTACGATTAAGTTTGGAGCTGCCAGTGTGCTCGTGTGGTTGTGTTTTTCGTGGTATGGTCCCGGCCTATTGGTTATCTTGGACAAACCTGTTAACCAATATGTCTACCTTGATATTCTGGACAATTATGCCCTACCAACCCTGTGGCAATACTTTGGAACTGAGCCTTGTTGGTACCAGAAGGATAATGCACCGAGCCATAATGCAAGGACTGTTACGGCGTAGTTTGACGACAATTCCGTATTGTGTGTGGACTGGCCGGCACAGAGCCCTGATCTAAATCCTATAGAGCCCCTATGGGATGAATTAGAGCTCCGCCTAAAAAGTTTGGAACCATGGCCTACTACTAAGAAACAGTTAGCTGCAGCATTATGTACTGAATGGAAGCGCATGCCTATCGCTGTGTTCCAAAATTTTGTCAAAAGCATGCCTCGAAGGGTCAGTGCATGCATTCAGGCCAAAGGAGGTTTCAGAATCGCTTTAATGCTACAAAACAGAAGAGACGAGCAATATGGAATCGTCTCAAAGAAAAAAAGAACAGGAATGATACAAACTGATAAAAGCGATGATATGCACATTGAATGAGTAATGACAAATTTACAACGTGATGCAAACAGAGCAATGCTTGAGGAAGAACAAAATGATCATAGGCGGGGTACCGCAGTGCGAAAGAACATCAAAAAGTAAATGCAGAGTCTTAACTCACCGTGAGATGTAACGGATTTGATGTAACAGCGAACCACGGGGTCACTGGTGACCACGCAGCATAGAAGGAGCTTTCACGGCCTGCGGAGATGGCAGACTGATACTCCTGCCGTACCACCGTGCACATAGTAACGGAAAGCATGGCGAAAGGTGAAGTCCAAAGTGCGCCATCTATGAAAAAGTGTCGAGGGGTGGCAGTTCGTCTCTTACAGAAGGAGTAAGTCGGCCTTAAAAGGCGTGAGATCTTCCAGAACGAGAGCGTTAGCGAGAAGTTAGCAACCCCTACAATTCAGAGTGGCGACTTTGAATGGGTAAGTCTGACGTCGGATGAAGGGCAGCTATGGCAGCTTTCTGGAGTGTGTCGAGGGGATTGATGATACCACGACACCACAAGACGTAGTCGGGTTGCTTGGCATTATGCCGGAGGAAATTGAGGATGGAGGTTGCTTGGTCAAAGACATCGGGAAGAACAGCTTCAAACTGCTGTAAAAAGATGAGAGAAGCCTCCCGATTTGTTTTATGAGTGAGAAACTCGTAAAGATCTTCAAAAGAGACAGGTTCTGAAGGAAGAGAGGCATTGGTAAGCAGAGTCGAGAAATCTTCAAACGTCGGCAGAGGACCCTTGGACTTTGAAGAGGAAGAGCTAGAACGTGACAGGGGTGACTTGGAGCCTGCTAGACGGGTAGAACGATGTGGGCGGCCAGTCGGAGAAAGTGACTTCTTCTTTTCCCTCCGGGCCTCGGTATTGGTAATAGAGCGACGTTTGCCGTGGATCGGTGACACACGAGATGGGAAATCAGAGGAAAGGTCCACCTCATCGCCGGGAGTAAAAGTACCAACGGTGAATGAAGCTTGAAGTCATCTGATGGAGAGAGAGAACACGGGAGGGCAAGGAGCAGTCAAGCGGAGAAAAATCCGACAGAGTGGAGAAAGCAACACCGGAAAACGCGTGTTGATCGAAGGCTTTAATAAGATTTTCGGCAGAACTGGGTCCAGGAGGTGCAGACGTGGGAGGAGGCATGGCAGCAAACACGGAGAAAGAAGTAGAATGCTGCCTTGGAGCTCCAGGAGTCAGTGGCTCTGCATGGGGGCAATGAGTCTACTGATGGTCGTAAGCCCTGAAGCGTGAGCAATGAGCGGAGGTGAGGAGCTCAATCGGGCGGCGCTGGTTACCACAACGAACATCAAGGAACCATGGAAACTTTATGAGATACTCTTCCGATTTGAAGATGATGCGAGAAGTTCTACGGAAGCCACAGATATGTTTATCATCGGGGTCAGAGGAGGAAGAGGAGATAGTCTTCACTGGGCCGACTACTCTGCCGCATCGACTAAGTGCAGCACACAGCATATCATCAGAGATCTCCGGGGGTACCGGATGTAGAGAGACCAGAACAGGACGCTGGGCGATGGACTCGGATAAGAGGTGATGATCGCCAATTGATAGGCCCCGAAAACAAGACAACCTCGGCATATTCTTTCTTCGAAAAATAAACAATCACAGTTCGTTGCTTTCGGGTGAGGTGGGTGATGGCACCAGAAGGAAGCATCTTCTTGAGAGCGGAGCTGTACTGCTTCAAAGGAGTGTTGGGCAGTGCATCAAAACAAACCCTAAACTCGAGGGTCGAATGAAGACGTTGACCAGCAGGATAGTTCTCGGGAATGTCTAATAAGATGGTGTCACCGTTGAGAGTAACGTAAGAATCCATAGGGGGCAGACGAGACGAGGAGGAAGCCGGTGAAAAACCATAGGCAGCCGCAGGATACGTGCGTACAATAGCGCCTCCTCTGGAAGGCATTGACGCAGCATGAGGCAATGTACTGGAAGCAGAGGTAGTAGAAACTGTAGAGGGCAGATTAGCGACGCTATCAAAGATGTCCATGAATTCATCATCGTCAGCAGAGGCCAGGGACGTCACATCACGTTCTCAATGGCCGAGTCGGAGACCTGAGCAGGGAAAATATATGCAAATGACGTGAGGAAAATTAAGAGGCTCTCCACTAGCAAGCAAAGATGATTGATCGGCTGCGTCTGTCGTTGAAGAGGCGACGCAAGGAGCTGCAGCGATGCGGGTGGGAACAGCGCTCTCATCGGCAGATGCCATAATCAATGGCAAGGGTTAACGAAGAAAAACGACCAGCTCGGTTTGTAAATTAAAATAGTGATAATGAAAAAAATGAGCACTCACCCACTCGTGAGGGATCTTGAACGAAAGCACAGACCTTTAACTTCGGCACACACACAGAAGAACAATGATGGGACACACAAAACACGTACGTGAAGCACTCAAACACGGAGCTCGTGCCGACACGTGTAGGCCAAAGGTGGATCGACACGGTACTAATGTATGTCAATAAATGTTATGTTGTGTTTCTCTTCTAGGCGTCCGGTGATTTTTGTCAATATAGTTTATATATAGATAGAAGAAAATAATTTTTTTATGACAATAACGTTTTAGATAGAAAACATAACGCTCAAATGAAGTTAAAGATCATTATTCATAAGTACTAAAATAATTACTCGTTTGATCCAAATAATCCAGAGAAAGAAGATACGAGATATAGTGGACCATTTCTAAAGTGGTCCACAGGGAAATATCCGGGTCCTGGTGTTACAATCCAGCCCTGCCCACAAATTCCCAGTGAAATTGAGGTCCGGCGATCGGGAGACCATGCGAGTTTGGAAATAATGATATTGTTATTATTCCAGCACTATGGAAAAGCGAGATCGCCTGACACCATTTAACTCTAGCAAGTTAGTTTTGGCAAAACTACTGTATACCGATAAGTCACTGAGGTGTCAAAAAAATTAGTCATTCCATTTGTGTACTGTTCAAATTAGCATCACCTTTTGCCAATAGTAATTAAAAGTAGTGTTTTTTCATAAAGCCATCGGCACCATTTGTCGGATACCAATAAATTTTGGGACTTCAGACTTTATATGCCGACAAAAGAGGCTTTAAAGACCTGCACTCTTTTGTCAAACTCTTGTTGTTTGGAGGGCTAGAAAGTGCCATGCACTTATCCGCGAGCTGCCGTGCATCAGGAGTGACCCTGAAAATAGTCAATGACCCGGAGACAAAACTGCGCAGAACAGCGAAACGTTGATGCAAGATGCGAGCACAAACTAATTTACCTTTTGCAGTGTGAACAAGGTTTTACTAAGCTTAATGTCTTCATTTTGTTGCACACATATCCATTTCACAGTAGATTTGTCAAATGATAAGAACTTCAGTAAACAAAGAGGCTAAAATTAGTTATTGTTTTATACATAGAATAGACGAAATAATAGATAGCGAAATTAAATTCACATTTTGTGGAAAAAAGGTAGGCAATAGAATCTTGTTCACTATTTTTCCTAAAATCAACACCATGTATGAAAAAATGTGAACATTTTTCAGACAATTTTTCCACCGCAGTCCTGTGTAATGCACGGGCACTGTATCTCCAGGCTCGTAGCCAGACAGAGAAGTTGGGTTAGGCGGCTGATGATTGAGGTCGACCAAAGGGATACAGAGCAAATTTGAGATTTATGTAGGAGATTTTAGGAAGGAGAGTATGACCGCAGGTCTTAAACAGAAGTAGGAAGATAGAAAATCTGGGCTAAATGCCCGACAGGAAAAGTCACACGGAAGCGATGTACAAAGGGGAAGGAAGAAGCTCTCATTTATGACAGGGGACCAGTTATACCTGCTGTCCGACACCGTGATGCACCCATCCGACGCCCAGAGGATATTTAGGCGCTTCGAAGGTTCATAGCTGCCTAGGATCGACCTTGAGACTTTTCGGTAGCAGTCACGAACATTGATTACTAGGCCATCCGCGGCTAAGGATACAGAAGAGGCTAGAGAAATATATAAAAGAGGTCGGGAGCTGGATTATTATTATTATTATTATTATTTTTTTGATTGGAGGTTTAACGACCACCGTGAGCAACTCAATGGGCTATAAGCAGTCGCCCGTCCCTAATTTAGGGCCACTGGTTCCAGGGAAGGGAGAGAGCCAGTGCCGTAAGACAAACACAACATCTATGCCTGACCGGGATTCGAACCCGGGCCCTTACGGACGAATGATCATCGGCCAGCGCCTTAGACCACTGCGCCACCGGGGCGGCGAGCTGGATTATAGTGTGAGTCACTAAGATGGGTAAAAGGAAACGTTTGACCTAGCCCTCCCCTGCTTACGGCCCTGTGCCTCTCCCGTAAACTCATTCAATGGACAAGATTCACCTTGCGTCCCCATTATCTGCGACTCCCTATCAGACACATTCAAAATCTATCGCACTTCATGAAAACTTTGCAGTCAACTTTCAGGCCACCTTGAAATTTCTTGCGTCCCATAGTCGGCGACCGCCACGAGACACATTAACCCTTTAACGACCATAACGCCCAAAACGCCCGTATGTAAAAACAGACATTGACGCCCGAAATGCCTGTCTAGAGTTAGTCAAATTTCTCATCCTTACTGATTCTTCAAATTTTCTCGGCCTGTGGGGAATCAGCAGGAGTCACCCTCAATTACTATTGTTGTTATTAAAAAAAAAAAGAAGTGAAACAACAGACAGTTTCGGGCGTTATGTTATTAGAGTGATGCAAGATTTTTTGGGTCATGGTCGTTAAAGGGTTAAAAATCTATCGCACTTCCTGAAAGCTTTGCAGTCCAACTTTCAGGCCACCTTGAATTTCTTTGCGTCCCATAGTCGGCGACCGCCACCAGATGCATTACAAATCTATCGCACTTCCTGAAAACTTTGCAGTCAACTTTCAGGCCACCTTGAACTTCCTTACGTCCCAATGGTCTGCGACCACCTGCCAGACATGTTCAAAATCTATCGCACTTCCTCAGAATTTTGCAGTCAAGCTTTCAGGCTGCCTAGAATTTCCTTGCGCTCCCAGAATCGGTGACCGCCACCAGACATATTCAAAATCTATCGCACTTCCTTAAAACTCTGCAGTCAACTTTCAGGATACCTCAAATTTCCTTGCGCTCCATAGTCGGCGACAGCTACCAGACACATTCAAAATCTATCGCACTTCCTTAAAACTCTGCAGTCAACTTTCAGGATACCTCAAATTTCCTTGCGCTCCATAGTCGGCGACAGCTACCAGACACATTCAAAATCTATCGCACTTCCTTAAAACTCTGCGAGTCAACTTTCAGGATACCTCAAATTTCCTTGCGCTCCATAGTCGGCGACCGCTACCAGACACATTCAAAATCTATCGCACTTCCTTAAAACTCTGCAGTCAACTTTCAGGATACCTCAAATTTCCTTGCGCTCCATAGTCGGCGACAGCTACCAGACACATTCAAATCTATCGCACTTCCTTAAAACTTTTGCAGTCAATTTTTCAGGGCACCTTGAACGGGTCTTCGGCTGCGGCATAGATTGTGTAACCCTTAAATTTTTATCTTCTGTGTTTCTGCAAGGGCAATATATCCCGATTCATAACACAAACGCTGGTTCTAAGCATTAAAAGTTCCGAGAGTGTTTTAATAGGTGGTAAATAAAAGTTTTCTGTCAACTAATTTGGAAGTGTTCGTCGGCGTGACGCCATTAAGCGTCATTTGTCTCATTCAGCAGCTAATGATATCTTTCAACCTTCCGGTAGAGCGGCACTTCATCGCCGCTTTCTCACCGGAATGACGAGGGAAAACCCATCAACGGATCGCAGATCAACTAACTGTGTTAATTGATCAGGAACTGAATCAACGTGTTTTCATTTGAATTTGATCTTTAGCCTTGTAATTGGCACTTCTCTCTCTTTTGGGCGACGTGGATTATGTATGGACGAACTCAGGCACAAGACTCGGGTCGTGCTCTTTTAAGCCGATTATGCCAATAGATGGCGTCACTAGTCCCTCGAGCCAGCGTGGTCCCAGGAGTGCCCAAAAGCTCTCCCAAGGCTCGTTATCCTGCACTGGCAGACTCCATTATCGCGCTACTGCTTCTACTCCGCGACGACGGCGGAGGTCGTTGAAAGCTCTTACCCAATGAAAATTGCTATGCGGAAATTCTGAGATCTCTTTGAAAATCGACGCTGAAGGCCTCAAGC
Organism: Macrothele yani; assembly: GCA_039090855.1. Lineage (NCBI taxonomy): Eukaryota > Metazoa > Arthropoda > Arachnida > Araneae > Macrothelidae > Macrothele > Macrothele yani. The sequence continues at coordinate 10,884 of JAYWMT010000144.1, forward strand.
ATCAGCAACGCATGTCGAATCCACTGAAAGAGGCATTTTCGAGGAGTATGGACGTGGCATTTGTAATAGCGTTCTCTTCCCCCCCCTTCAGTCTTATTAACTGATGACGCCAGCTATGCAAATACAACTCACGTTTGGAAACACAACAGAGGAGCTCTCGGGGACCTACTCGGACAAAGGGACCAAAAGACTAGTACACACTCTCCTCTCAAGCAGCGTAGTTGGTTTCGGAATTTGTGAAGTGCCCAACTGTTAATTATTGAAATGATACTACGTGCCTGGCACTCATAGTGAACTAATATCTAAAATAGGAAGGTTATTTATCTTCCCCGTCGTTCAGTATTGATCCCAAATATGCACCGTACGAATTTAATATATTAAAAGTCGAACTCAGACAGAGGCGTCGCAAGACTATGGAGGAAAGGGGGATGGGAGTGAAACCTAATCTTAGAATAATTTCAAAATAAGTTTCGCGTTTAACTTAAAAAAAAAAAAAAATTCTAAAACTTTTCTAAGGTCGGAATATTATATGCTTATATAAACAGTCATCAAAAAAGAAAGAAGACAAAAAAAGTTAATGCAAATTTACGTTTAATCATCCGGATTTTAGATTAAATGAAATCCTTACAATTACGAGTCAGCGACCAGTGCTTCAGTATGGAACTCATGAAATAACAGTTTGTTTCTTTTTTTTTCTGCGGACCTTGCGTGCATCCATCTGAAACCAGAATGTTGAATATTGATAATAAATTTAGGATTCTATTGCACTACGCCACGAAATAGAGGAGATACAAAGTTACGTCCCAGACAGTGCTCGAAATGGGCCTGTATACGCCGGTATTGCATACCGGCACTTTTTACCCATAATGTACATAGCGATACTGGCCGACCCGATGGTGCAGTGGTCTAACCGCTGGCTTATTGACCATTCGTGCGAGAAGGGTCCATGTTCGAATCCCGCTGAGGCATGGATGTGATGGGTTTGACTTACGGCACTGGCTCTCTCCCTTCCCTGGAACCAGTGACGCTAAGTTAGGGACGGTTAACTACTTTTTAACCCATCGAGTTGCTCACGGTGGTCGTTAAACCTTTAATAAAAAAAACATGCCGGCACTGCTATTAGTAGTGGGTGCTGCCGAAATGATTTTTTTTTTATCCCTGACTTACAAGAGCACATTCAAAAACATATTAATAGAAACCTTATGAGCCTCGTGCCCCTGAGAAATAGCTGTGTGGGAACCGTAAACAGTAGGGAGTGGTGTACACTTGAGCTATAAATTCAATCCTTCAAAGGATGGAAATGAAGCCACCCATAATGTATGATCACATCTTGCTCAAGCTCCAGATCATTCCACTAAAGATGACTGTAATTATTATTATGTCATGGATTTAATATATTCAATTTAAAGAGCTTCTACGTAGAATGAAGGATTGGGTGTGATAGATTAAACACAAATTTTAGTTTTGCTGCAATGAGTACAAACTTTTTCCACACTTCGGACTTTTTTAGCACGTCTTTTGTAAAAAGATCGTGCTTCTGTTATCGGTTTGTCCGTCCGTCCGTCTGTACCCACGACATCTCTGCAACTATTAGTCCGATTTGAAAAATTCTTTTTGCATTCGAAAGCTTGAAATATGCAAATGATGATCCTTTATTTCGTTTTTTTTTTACGATGTAAAATTTCGCCGGTAGAGGGCGTAAACGCAGATGATGTCGAATTCAAAAATACGTTTTATTCCACATATTTGCTTCTAAACATCCGATTGAATTTTTTTTTATCTTTCGATTCCATTTATGTCGAAGAGTATTTTAGTTATAGTTACTTTTTCAAATTACGCATAGATTTTCCGCTAGGGTTAGTAAAAGTAAATTACATTTTTCCCGATAACTCTTTTTCTAAAACTCTGATTTGAAAATTTTTTTCCTTCGGCAGATACATCTTCTGATGGAACATCTTTTGCATATAATTTAAAATTTTTGGTAAATAATACTTTGGCCACCAGGGGCGTAAGTGTTAATTTTTGCTTCTGATGTATTTGCCATAAAATCGGAGCTTCTAAAATATCGATTGAAAAAATTCTTTCGGGGATTGATGACACTCACATCGATAAACCTTTTCGGAATATTTTCTTCTTAAAATATCCACAGGTTCTCCGCCAGGGGGCGTAGATGTACATCTTATTTTTGTCAATATCTCTACTTCTAGGAGTCCGATTTGAAAAATTCCTTCTTTGTTGGATAGTGTTTTCCGTATGACATGTTTTTCATATAATTTCAAAATTTTCAAGTAATTCATAGACTTTCCGCTAGGGGGCGTAGTGGTAAATTGCGTCTCCCCTATATCTCTGCTTCTAAATCTCCGATTTCAAAAATTATTTCTTCACCGGATACAGCTCCTGATGGGAAATCGTTTGCACATAATTTCAAATTTTTGAAAAAAATAGTTTGGCCACCAGGAGGCGTAAATCTTAATTTCTGCTTCTGTTGTATTTGCAACAAATTATGAGCTTCTAAATTCTCGATTGAAAAAACCCGTCTTTTGTTGACCGATACTAGTCATGTCGACAAACCTTTTAGAAACATTTTCTTCTTAAAATAGTGCATGGTTTTTACACCAGGGGACGTAGATATTTATCTTATTTTTGTCAATATCTCTACTTGTAGGAGTCCGATTTGAAAAATTCCTTCTTTGTTGGACAGCGTTTCTAGTGTGACATGTGGTTCATATAATTTCAAAATTTTCAAGTAATTCACAGACTTTCCGCTAAGGGGCGTAAATGTGAATTGCGTTTCCCCCTGTATCTCTGCTTCTAAATATCCGATTTAAAAAATTCTTTCTGCACCGCATACAGCTCCTGATGGGAAATCGTTTGCACATAATTTCTAATTTTTGTAAGAAATGGTTTGGCCACCAGGTGGCGTAAGGTCTTAATTTTCGCTTCTGTTGTATTTGCAGCAAAATATGAGCTTCTAAATTCTCGATTGAAAAAAAAGTCATTTGTTGACCGATACTACTCATGTCGACAAACCTTTTAGGAAAATTTTCTTCTTGAAAAAATGCATGGTTTCTACGCCAGGGGGCGTAGATGTATTCTTATTTTTGTCAATATCTCTACTTCTAAGAGTCCGATTTGAAAAATTCCTTCTTTGTTGGACAGTGTTTCCGATGCGAAATGTTTTTCCTATAAATTCAAAATTTTCAAGTATATCATAGACTTTCCGCTAGGGGGCACAAAGGTAAAGTGCGTTTTCTCCGTTATTTCTGCTCCTAAAGCTCTGATTTAAAAAATTCTTCCTGTATCGCATTCGAGACCTGATGGAAAATATTTTTCACATAATTTCTAATGTTTGGTAAAGAATGGTTTTGCCACCAGGGGTCATAAGTGTTAATTTCTGTTTCTGAAGTATTTGTTGCAAAAATCTGTGCTCCTGAAAACTCGACTAATTTTTTTTTTCCTTGGACCGATACCGCTCATATGGAAAAACCTTTTGAGAATACTTTCTTCCTAAAATAATGCATGGTTTTCCCACCAGGGGACGTAAAGTCACATCTTATTTTCGTCGGTAACTCTGTTTCTAAGAGTTCGTAAGCTCACGATTCCGTTTACAGCAATATCTGAGGGATTAAATATCCGATTGAAGAACTTCTTTCTTCCGTCAGATACTATTGTTTTCCATCCCGGTTCCGTTGACTTTGAATAGCTTTGATAAATTTAACTTGCGTCAGAACGGATTCAAAAGACGTGCTTATTACACCCGAAAATTCGGTGTCATCTCTCTTACTTTTTTTTTTTTTTTTTTTTTGACGGTGGTGAGATTGCTGTATTTAATTTAAGACTGAATTTTTATTCAGATTGCCCGACTTTCTAATTCATGAAAGTCCCTATTAAAAGGGTCTGCCCTTTCGGTTCAGGGTCTTAAAGTTCTGGGTTCAAGTCCAGCTGAATCACTAATGATTTAGCCGAGGTTCGGAAGTCTCGTTAATCCTTTGGTTCCAGGGTCCAGACTCCTCGTTATAAGCAAGTCCAACCCTGTCCTCGGTATAGCATGAGTAGAGCCCGCTGGATCCACAAAGCAACCAACTGAAATCGATAGCCATCGTTTCTGTCTTATGGTGCAATAGTATTCCACGGAATTCTCAATTACATTTTGACATAAAAGAGCTTTTCTTCCAGGGATTTTTTTCTTTTCTTTTTCAGTTTGGAGATTTTCTGGCGAAGGTACTTTTTCGAGATGCTTTTCATCCGAAATATGAGCATACCGGCATTTTAAAATTTCTATTTCGAGCATTGGTCCCAGAGATCTATTGATTTTTAAATAGCCCACATATGCGTCGATCATAAAATGAGATGCCAGTTTTCCACCCAAACCGTAAGTACAGTAAACAACGTATCCTTCTCTTATGGGATCAAGGTTCAACACTGTCTGCACTAGGAAGCAAAACAACAACGCTCTCTCAATTCTCTCAAAGTTCTAACATACTGGGTTACGTATAAAACAATCAAACAACTGTGTATTTTAGATAATCTGAAATTGATATTTTAACTACATTATATTGACAAAATTTACCGAACACCCCTTTAAAAGTAAATGAAGATGCGCGGTACAGCTGCAAACGGTATAAAAACAAACCTGCAGCAGACCGCGATCATATCACACTGTGAGGTTGAGTGAAAATGTCGCTGAACTGACTTTGAGAAAGGAAAGATTGTTGGGTGTTATATTAGCAGGTTGTCCATAAGAGAAACCCAGAGGCGTTTAAACTTACCCAAGTCAACTGTTTTGGATGTACTGAATAAATGAAAGACACGTGGCGTGCTTGAAGCAGCAAAACGAACCGGCAGACCAAAGAAAATCAGTGATAGAGGACGTCGAAGTTTCAGGAGAGTCGTTACAGCTAATCGACGTAGTATTGAACAAGACCTCAGTTTACAGGTGAGTAAAAACGCTGGAAGCTCGGTATGCACACGTACCATTCACAGAGAATTTCAATCCATGGGTTACCGTGGTCGTGAGGCTGCTCATAAGCTTTTCATCTCCACTCGGAATGCTACTCGTCGTTTATTATGGTGTAAAGAACATTTCTCGTTGACCGTAGATCAATGGAAACGCGTCCTATGGACTCATGAATCTAAATACACGATCTATCAGTCTGATGGCCATGTGTGGGTATGGCGGCAGCCGGGAGAACGCTATTTACCACAGTGTACTTTTCCTACGATCACGTTTGGAGCTGGGAGTGTAATCGTGTGTGGGTGTTTTTCGTGGTATGGCCACAACACATTGGTTATCGTGGACAAACCTGTTAACCAGCACGTCTACCTCGATATTCAGGACAATTAGGCCCTTCCAACTCTGTGGCAATACTATGGAACCAAGCCTTGTTGGTACCAGCAGAATAATGCACCGAGACATAAAGCAAGGATTGCTACGGCGTGGTCTGATGATAATGCCATATCGTGTGTGGACTGGCTAGCACAGAGCCCTGATCTTAATCCCATAGAGCAACTATTGGATGAATTAGAGCGCAGCATAAGAAGTTTGGAACATAGGCTTGCTACTAAGCAACAGTTCGCGGCAGCATTATGTACTGAATGGAAGCGCATACCGCCGCCTCAGGTGGCGCAGTGGCCTAAGCGATGACCTCTGATCATTCGTCCAAAAGGGGCCCGGGTTGGAGTCCCGGTGAGGCATCGATGTTGTGTTTGTCTTACGGCACTGTCTCTTTCCCTTCCCTGGAACCAGTGACCCTAAATTAGGGACGGTTGACACGGTTGACTGCTTATAGCCCATTAAGTTGTTCACGGTGGTCGTTAAACCTCCAATCAAAAAGAAAAAAGGAGCGCATACCTATCGCATGCATTAAGGCCAAAAGTGGACCGACACCGTACTAATATATGTCAATAAATGCTATATTGTTTTTCTTTTGTAGGTGTCCGGTGACTTTTGTCTATATAGTGTATAATCGTAAAAAGCGTGTAAATGAATTACGTACAACCAAGTTAAAAAGCGATAGAAAATACAGTAAAATATTGGGACTAACGCAGAATTACGTATAAAATTGAAAGACATATAAACGAGGTACCATTGTAATTTGTTATGCAGAACCAAGCAGAAGACAAGAAAACTTGGCGGATGAGTAACCGCTCTTAGAATTAGTTTCATTACATTTCTATTACTTTGCTTCCTATTTCTAATACTTTGTTTGGCTAAATACTTTTCAGCAACAGTTTGCGCGTTCAGGATTTCCAAATAATAGTTTTTTATTCATAGTCTTTTAACACTATTTTCGCTTTTCTTGTTTTTGTTATTAGTATATATCATCATCATCAGCAGCATCATTATCAGCCATTAACAATCCACTGCTAAATGAACGTCTACCCCAAATATCTCCCACAGCGGTTTGTCTTGAGCCAGTCTCCTGCATGTCACTCTTGCATGCTTTCGACTTTCATCCACCCATCTCCCATGTGGTCTTCCTCTGGGTCTTTTCCTGTCCCTTGCAATCCAGTGTAGAATTTCCGTTGTCCATCCTTCTGGCAATATGTCCAGCCCATTGCCATTTCAGGAATTTGATTCTTAGCACCTGTGACGTGCCTGCATCGCAGGATGCACATGAGATAAAGGCAGATAGCAGTAAGAGCACATGTCCGCGTAGCTCAGTTGGGAGAGCGACTTACTCCGGAGTGAGGGGACCCGGTTTTCGATGTCCGTCGTGCACAAACCTGTGTTTTCACATTGGCGCCCGAACTTCCAGGATGATCCGGCTGTTAAGTTTCTCGCAATGATGTGATGTTCTTTCCACACCATGAGACAGGAAATATGAGAATCCCTTCTTCAGTGCTTCGAGAAAATAAGTGTGTGATGTTACGTTCCACCCACCAAACTGTCTGGGATTTCTCAAATGCTCGTTCTTCATGGGATGGCTGCCTAGAGCGACAGTCATCCGCTGGAATACTGTTTTAGCAAGTATTAAATATCCCATGCTATAACTCAGTTTTATCAATGTGCAAAGTTTCATTCTTGGGAATACATTAATTGCAAAGAAAATATGTAAAGAAGCTTTACCATTGGAAACATAAGGCAGAGATTTTAGGTGGAACCACGTTAATTACTGAAAGTTTATGTGAGCATTGATGACAACAAAGAAAAGATAGCAGGAAAGGAAAGAATAATGCTGTCGTTTAAAGGCAAAACAATTGGTAAAAATGTATAAACGAAGAAATTACCAACAACGAAAATAGGAAGAAAATGTCACAGGGGCAATGTCAAAGCAACCACTTTCAGTGGAACTGAAAAGCTGAACGAATTGAAGGCAATGAGAAATCAGTGGAAATATTTAATGCATGATAACTTGCAACGGAATTCAGGAATGAGTAGAGGGGATGCCGTTAAACATAAAGTAGTACAAAAATGAAAGAGTCCAAGAAGGTGTAAATGAAATAAAAAGCGATCGTACGAATGCTGCAAAGAGAATAAATGCAATAACGTAGAAGAGGAAAGCTAAATTGGAAAGGTAAAGAGCAGTACGGTGATTCAAATACAAAAGAAAGTAGCTCACGTCGGTGGCTGTAACGAACAGTGTGGGAACACAAAAGTGGCAGTAATCGACCAAAATTGGTTTGGGAAGAATAAACAAATATCGCGTCTATTGAGCATGCGCCACACGGTAGCACAAACAGGAATGTAATCCTTCAGTGACATCCCTACATTACAACGGATTTTTATTCACTTTGAATTGCATCATCGGAAGGAACTTTGATGCTTGCGGACTAACATCAGTTTGTTTACGTTTATCTCAACATTCGAATTACTTTGGGGTTAGCAAAATGGGCTGAAATCAGCTCGAAAGAATATATTCATTGTCTAAGAAGTGGACGAAACGTGGCTCGAATATGTGAACCAGTGCATCAGAAGTGGGTAAAAGAAGCTACAGAGGATGTTCACACATTTTTAGAAAGATTTTAATAAGAAATTACAGAAAATAAAAGAAGTTTCAAGAACCGAAACTGGCAACGGCGTGTTAGATGAACACGAAAGAAACATCTGCTGCAGTTAAATATCGTCTGCTAAGAAAATGGCACACGTAAACAAGCTATGAATAGAAGGTTATGTTTTTGCTCTTTACGAAGAAAGATATTCGTATTCTGTTATTAAAAAAGGCCGTGAAAATTAGGAAATTAGCATTTCTAAATGTAAACTAAGAAACATTATTAATAATGAGGAAAAAATCGCCAAGCTTTGCTTTTCACAGGAAAAAGAACACCAAACGAACATCGAAAGAATGTATTGAGTTAGTGCCAATGAAATGTCCGGCAAAGGACCAGCACAAGTGGACGGCGAGAACGGAAAAGTAGGACAACTTACATAGTCGAAATAATCCACCTCGGCGTCGACACATAGTTGCTATCTGTCCGGCAAGGCCATGATTCCAGAACGAAAAAGTCTTGTGGTTAGGACCCGAAGAAGTCACCAACTGCACGTTGAACCTCGTTGTCTGTCGTGAACTGTTTCCCGGACAGGAAGTGATTCAGGCGACGAAACAGATGATAGTCTGCCGGAGCCAAGACCGGAGAATAAGCTGAATGAGGCCGTGCTTTATAGCCCAAGACACTTAGTGTCAGCATCGTTCGTTGTGCGACATGAGGGCCGCGTTGTCCTGGAGCAGAAGAACACCATGTCCGTTGACCAAAGCCGTTTGTTTCTGCAGCAATTTCTGGTGCATCTGCTGTAATTCAGCACAATAACGTTCTGCAGTGATGGTTTGTCCTGTTCCCAAGAAACTCCGATTAATTATCTCGGCTGTGGACCACCAGCGAAGAAGCATCATCTTCTTGGTGTGTAGGGGTGGCTCTGGATGCCGTCCAGCAGGCTGTGCCTTGCTTAACCATTGTGCAGACCGTTTCCGATTATCATAAAGGACCCACTTCTCGTCGCAGGTGATAATTCGATGCCGTAGAGGTTCCTGTTCATTCCTGAGAAGCAGCAAAGTGCAGACTTCCAAACGCATAATCTTTTTGGCAATTGTCAACTCATGCGGCAGCTACACGGCCAGCTTTTTGACCTTACCCAGAGCAGCCAGACGCCGAACAACTGTCGTGTGGTGGACACCTACTTCTTCCGCTATCTCGCGACACGTTTTTCGGGGATCCGCTTCAACCACGCGTAACAGAACATCGTCAGAAACAGCAACAGGTCGGTCACCACGTGCTTCGTTTTGCAGGTCGGTCACCACGTGCTTCGTTTTGCAGGTCGGTGACCACGTGCTCCGTTTTGCAGGTCGGTGACCACGTGATACGTTTTGCAGGTCGGTGACCACGTGCTCCGTTTTGCAGGTCGGTGACCACGTGCTTCGTTTTGCAGGTCGGTGACCACGTGCTTCGTTTTGCAGGTCGGTGACCACGTGCTTCGTTTTGCAGGTCGGTGACCACGTGCTTCGTTTTGCAGGTCGATGACCACGTGCTCCGTTTTGCAGGTCGGTGACCACGTGCTTCGTTTTGCAGGTCGGTGACCACGTGCTTCGTTTTGCAGGTCGGTGACCACGTGCTTCGTTTTGCAGGTCGGTGACCACGTGCTCCGTTTTGCAGGTCGGTGACCACGTGATACGTTTTGCAGGTCGGTGACCACGTGCTCCGTTTTGCAGGTCGGTGACCACGTGATACGTTTTGCAGGTCGGTGACCACGTGCTTCGTTTTGCAGGTCGGTGACCACGTGCTTCGTTTTGCAGGTCGGTGACCACGTGCTTCGTTTTGCAGGTCGGTGACCACGTGCTTCGTTTTGCAGGTCGGTGACCACGTGCTCCGTTTTGCAGGTCGGTGACCACGTGCTCCGTTTTGCAGGTCGGTGACCACGTGATACGTTTTGCAGGTCGGTGACCACGTGATACGTTTTGCAGGTCGGTGACCACGTGCTGCGTTTTGCAGGTCGGTGACCACGTGCTTCGTTTTGCAGGTCGGTGACCACGTGCTTCGTTTTGCAGGTCGGTGACCACGTGCTCCGTTTTGCAGGTCGGTGACCAAGTGCTCCGTTTTGCAGGTCGGTGACCAAGTGCTCCGTTTTGCAGGTCGGTGACCACGTGCTCCGTTTTGCAGGTCGGTGACCACGTGCTCCGTTTTGCAGGTCGGTGACCACGTGCTCCGTTTTGCAGGTCGGTGACCACGTGCTGCGTTTTGCAGGTCGGTGACCACGTGCTTCGTTTTGCAGGTCGGTGACCACGTGCTTCGTTTTGCAGGTCGGTGACCACGTGCTGCGTTTTGCAGGTCGGTGACCACGTGCTGCGTTTTGCAGGTCGGTGACCACGTGCTTCGTTTTGCAGGTCGGTGACCACGTGCTCCGTTTTGCAGGTCGGTGACCACGTGCTTCGTTTTGCAGGTCGGTGACCACGTGCTTCGTTTTGCAGGTCGGTGACCACGTGCTCCGTTTTGCAGGTCGGTGACCACGTGCTCCGTTTGCAGGTCGGTGACCACGTGCTCCGTTTTGCAGGTCGGTGACCACGTGCTCCGTTTTGCAGGTCGGTGACCACGTGCTCCGTTTTGCAGGTCGGTGACCACGTGCTCCGTTTTGCAGGTCGGTGACCACGTGCTTCGTTCTGCAGGTCGGTGACCACGTGCTCCGTTTTGCAGGTCGGTGACCACGTGCTCCGTTTTGCAGGTCGGTGACCACGTGCTTCGTTTTGCAGGTCGGTGACCACGTGCTTCGTTTTGCAGGTCGGTGACCACGTGCTCCGTTTTGCAGGTCGGTGACCACGTGATACGTTTTGCAGGTCGGTGACCACGTGCTCCGTTTTGCAGGTCGGTGACCACGTGCTTCGTTCTGCAGGTCGGTGACCACGTGCTCCGTTTTGCAGGTCGGTGACCACGTGCTCCGTTTTGCAGGTCGGTGACCACGTGCTTCGTTTTGCAGGTCGGTGACCACGTGCTTCGTTTTGCAGGTCGGTGACCACGTGCTCCGTTTTGCAGGTCGGTGACCACGTGATACGTTTTGCAGGTCGGTGACCACGTGATACGTTTTGCAGGTCGGTGACCACGTGCTGCGTTTTGCAGGTCGGTGACCACGTGCTTCGTTTTGCAGGTCGGTGACCACGTGCTTCGTTTTGCAGGTCGGTGACCACGTGCTTCGTTTTGCAGGTCGGTGACCACGTGCTCCGTTTTGCAGGTCGGTGACCACGTGCTCCGTTTTGCAGGTCGGTGACCACGTGCTGCGTTTTGCAGGTAGGTGACCACGTGCTTCGTTTTGCAGGTCGGTGACCACGTGCTCCGTTTTGCAGGTCGGTGACCAAGTGCTCCGTTTTGCAGGTCGGTGACCACGTGCTTCGTTTTGCAGGTCGGTGACCACGTGCTGCGTTTTGTAGGTCGGTGACCACGTGCTTCGTTTTGCAGGTCGGTGACCACGTGCTCCGTTTTGCAGGTCGGTGACCACGTGCTCCGTTTTGCAGTTCGGTGACCACGTGCTTCGTTTTGCAGGTCGGTGACCACGTGCTTCGTTTTTCAGGTCGGTGACCACGTGCTTCGTTTTGCAGGTCTGTATCTCCGCTTCGAAACTTCACAAACCATCGCTGAATGGTTCTTTTGTTGGTTGCATTCTTCCCAAACGCTTTGTTAACGTTTCTAGCGGCAATTCCTGCATAATGGCCGACTTTAAATTCATACAGGAATATGATTCTCAAATCCGGCGTCTGCATGTTTCCTTTGCAAAACCACGTTACATCCAAGCAGGCCACGCCTGAACCTTGTTCTTCTGATCTGATCTGATCATATGTAGAGGATTTTAGGAAGGGAGTGTCTGACTCCAGGTCTTAAACAACCCTTAGAAATAGAAAGCTAGGAGATTTGGGGTAAAGTGCCCGATAGGAAAGTGACACGGAAGCGAGGTAGAAAGGTGGAGGAAGACACCCTTATTTATTACAGGGGGGCCAGTACCCGGGGTCCGGCGGCTTAACGTGCCGATCCGACGCACGGCGGGTATTTAGTGGTTCGAACGTTCGTACCTGCCCAGGATCGAACCTGAGGTTATCTCCATGACAGTCACGAAAGCTGACCACTATGCCACCCGCGGCCCCTCGTCCAAGAGCTGAACCTTGTTCTTCACACACGTGCTGGCTATTTATAGTTACTCTGTGAAGTAATACCTGCAACACCCGAGGGTGGTTCCATTCAGCTGTGGTGGGGGCCTGACTCCACTGCTCGTTCACTCCGGGCATTTAATTTGCACCAACCGAATACGTTCTTTTACGACTATTTCAAAAGTAAGATTTCTAGTCGAAACACCGACCCAAAGAGTAATCGCTAGGTAGTTAAAAATCTAGGTATCAACTGTAAACGAGGTCATAAATAAAGATTTGAATCTGAAAAAACAAAATTAATGATGATCACCGCTTTTTCCCCAGGCACGTGTCTCAGCGTGGAACACGGTGTAGACCACGAAAATCACCTGGCCGGAGACAGATGAAAACTTACCGTGACTATTGATGAAGCATGGATCTACCTAAATGACTGTAACAAAAAAAAAAAAAAAGAGATCGTTCGCTTAACCCTGTGGAGTCCGCAATTGGACGGTACAGGTTAATGGTCATCAGCTAGTCTTTACTATCTCAAAAGAGTAGAAAAAGACTTGAAAATTTGGTTCCAAGAATCTACAGAAGGTTTCAGTAAAGGATTCATGTTATTGCTGGTTTCTCGTACAAAGGGAAATTAAAACTGAGAAAAAGTGAAAAGAATGTTAAAATTAATTCTACATATTGCCAAAGTAATGTTTTAACTCCTATATTTAAAGACGAAATACCATTCCTTTATCCACAGAGCTTACGAAGAGTAGAATTCCATCTAGATAAAAAATGCAACCAGTACATCTTGAAAAAATAAAAAAAAATGCTACCAGTACATCTTGAAAAATGAAAAAAAAATGCTACCAGTACATCTTGAAAAATGAAAAAAAAAATGCTACCAGTACATCTTGAAAAAATAACAAAATGCTACCAGTACATCTGTTTCTTGAAAAAATGAAAAAAGAGACGGGCATCAAATCTATAGCTTTTGCTCATACCCCTTCAAAGTCCCCTGATGTGTCACCAATGGACTATTGTGCCTTCGGGCTGTTAAAAAGAGCGCTTTCTAAACGCAGACCTAAAACAATGATTGGACTATGGAAAGCAATGGAAGAGTGCAATAAAATACCACTCCCAATTTTAAGAACTATTTTGGAACTCTAGATGTAGGTTCATAGTCCAGAGGAAGGGCTATCAATAGAACATTTAAGAAAAAAAAATATTGCTTGAAAATCGTTCTTAAAATGTGTGACCATCTTCTGTAATTCAAGGTAATTTAAAGTAATTCAAAGTGGTCACTTAGAGGGATAATTGACATAAATCTGACTATTTACCTACTGATAGGGCTCTAACGATTGCGAGAAACCTACGAAAGGAGAAAAAATATATTTGAATCACTTATTTCTACACAGTGGCATGATGTAACTCTTTCTCACCCTGCCTTTGGTTACGGAGCAAAGAATAAAGGACTAGAAAGGAGCGCTTATCACCATAGTTTGCTGAGATGTAAGAAGGAACGGATTTTTTTTTCCGTAGCTTTCGTAAAACCCGGTCGCTATGTAGACATTTCTGATTGGGGAAAGCAAAACATCGGCCACTTAAAGGGTTGAAAAGAACATAGATTAAATAGCTACGCTAATATAGAACACTGAGATCTCCTGATGTGGTGTCCCCTACCGAACATGAGAGAGAATTACTCACCTCGATGGGGTGTGCTTCGGCCTCCATCTTTAAATCTTGTCTGCTGTTAGGAGCAATTTGTAGTTTTCAGGCCCCTTTAAGTTCTAAGTTATTTACGTTTTCCAGCCGTAAGTTTAGGAAGCGTATTTGCTCCAGCTTTGCCCGTCTGTCTGTCCGCACGATAACTCGCGTAAAAGTGGTTCGATTTCGATGAAATTTTAGTATGTGGTAGGGAACAACCTGGGGACGAATACTATTGAAAATGGACGAAATGGGGTCCAAGGTGAAGACATAGGAGCGGGATCTACTCCATCGCTCTTATGCATCATAACTTACGTAAAAATGCCTCGATTGCGACAAAACTTTATCATGTTTTCCGGAAGTATACTGAACCAGTTCTGTTGAATATCATCGAAATGGGGTCAAAGGTCAGGGCACAGGAGTGAGATTTATTCCACAGCTATTATCCTCATAACTTAACTAAAAATGCTTCTATTGCGACAAAACGTTAGTACGTTGTTTCGGAGGTATATTGAACCAATTCTGTTTAATATAATCGAAATCGGGTCAAAGGTCAGGGCACAGGAGCGAGATTTATTCCACAGCCATTATCCTCATAACTTGAGTATTTTTGGTATGTTGGAAAGCGTATGCACTGCATGATTTTACTAACTTGCTTTTCTTTTTTTGTTAATTACGATTGCCAAGAATATAAGACATTATCAGACTCTGTTTTTTTAAAACACGAAACAAAATTGTTAGTTAACGATTTTTTGTATTTCCCAGACATAACTTTAGAAAGAGAGTTCATGTTCACGTATGAATTCGAATCCGCTGGCTAGCTGTTCCCTCACCAAGAGCCGTACTTACGATAATTTTTGCAGCCTCGGACGCGGAATGCCCAGTTTCAACTCATAAAGAATAATAATGCAAATTTGACTTAGGTTTCACAGAGCACTTACACTTCATCGTGTTCTCTGATCGAAACAACTGTATAACAGGAGCGCGCACGCCGCTTTTGATTCGATAGTTTTCCCCTGCACACCTGGCGGCGCTGTTAATTTTTATAAAAAACAACAACAACACAGAGTCAGCGTCGTATCTTTGCGTAACTGTTTAATTTATGAAAAACAACTTCTGTTGTAGATGTTCAGGAATTTTCCTCGTACTTAAAATCTACACGAGAAAGGATAATCTTCATAAATTTCTTCTTAACAGACCCGAACTTTTAAAGGAATGAATGCTTGTAAAATTCGCTAACTGCCAGTTCAGGAAAAATAATTGTAAATGTGTATCCATATTTTCATTCCCACGTGGGATTACTTGTTTGCGTCATTTTAGGACAGAGCGGACAAAATAAACATGTTTTAAGACTGTTGGTGTCTGATACACGCGATTAGCAGCATACAGTCGGCTTAATTTTTAAGTATGCATAAGTACGTATTTGAAGTGTATTGTACTTGTCTTGTGTGGCACGGGAATGTTTCGAAGGGTACGTTAATGAAAAGAGGCGCAAATTTAAGGGTGTTTATGGGTAGCCCAACGTAGGTGAGGATTATCTCCGATATCCGATTATGTGGAAGTGGAGATTTTTGAAGTTTTTAAGTTTATGTGAAGGGGAGCTGTTGTTTTTAGGTCAAGAAGAGAGGGAGACGGGTACCTTGAGTTCAGAGAGGTCAGCGACTACAACAGCGGCGTCGGTTTACGATGAGCACGAAGTGAGGTGTAGGATCCATAGCACGGAGGAAGACCAAGGCAATCAAGTCTTCCATTAACCTGCCCTGCAATACGTTCCATGCCACATAGATATATCAAAATAAGGGCTGCGGATGGCCTAGTGGCCAACGTTCGTGACTGCCACGGAAAGATCTTAGGTTCGATCCCAAGCAGGTACGAACGTTCGAACCACCAAATATCCGCCGTGCGTCGGATGGGCACTTTAAGCCGTCGGACCCCGGGTACTGGCCCCCGGTAAAAGATAAAGTCCTCTACATATGGTCTGATCGATCTGATATCAAATTAAACGTTTTATTGTTATTGTTACACTAAAGGCTCCGAACTCTATATTTTTCAAGTGTGCGTTTCTATGAATTGAACCAACAAAATTATGTGATGGTTCTCGCTGGATCGCAGCTACATTAAGAAACAGATGGAAATGGCCGAGGATCGTTACAGATGCAGAAAAAGAAATGTAGAGGGTTTCATTTCAGTGCACATTCCAGGTAATGTTCTCGTATTTTTTTTTTTTTTTTTAGAAAAGTTAGTTTCTCTTTTTCAGCTTTTACACAGAAATTCCAGAAACTTTGACTTTTTCAGTCCTTTTTTCTTGACGTACGAAGTGAAAGAATCCTTCCTCTGGTGTGGGTCGAGGCCTTTGCGGTTTGAACTCCATCGAAGCGCGTTACTGACTGATCTAGAAAGATAATTCATCACGTTTAATGTAGGTATTAAAAGGATTTGAATCGCGAGATGATGAAATGTTTTTGCTATCAATGCGGGTTAATTAGTCATTTTACTTTCAGTAGGAGCTTATTATTTTTCTGAATAAGTTCATAATAATTTTATTTTTCTCTAAAAGATGGCATCACAAATCACATTTATTTTCATCATGATTTTTCGAAGCAACAGAATGTTTTGGAACTCGAGATTTTTTTAAGCTGACACAGGCTTTCAGTTATACACTGGCGGAAAGTGAAAAAAGAACACCAAGAAGGAGACGTCTGATACCAACGAAATTTATACAGCATAATAACGGAATACAGAGGATAACGTGATCAAAACAGTATGGTAAAATACAGCTGTATTTGCTGGTAAACTGAAAAATAACATTTCCATGTAACATGGTTAGTACGAGGTTGAACCGCCATAAACTGTGTCACACTGTACAATTCTGGCATGGAGTCTGTCGTACAGATTTTGGATGTAAGTTTGGGGTATTGAGTTCCAAGCATCCTCAACCTGGACGCGTAAATCGGGGATGATCGTGGTTGGCCGTGGAGACCGGATAAGTCGTTGTCCCATAAAATCCCACACGTGCTCAATGGGGGACAAATCCGGTGAACGTGCAGGCCATGGAAGTTGTCTCACGCCCTGAAGTGCATGTTGCATTGCACGTGCCGTGTGTGGGCGTGCGTTATCTTGCTCGAAAACACCACAATGGACCGACTTTACAAATGGCACAACAACGGGCTGAATGATGTTGTTGATGTAGGAGGTGCTGTTTAACGTACCCGGTACAAACACTAGTTGTGTACGAGAGTGATAGCTGATCGCTCCCCACACCAGGAGACCAGGTGTAGGCCCTGTGTGTCGCTGGCGGATGCAAGAAGGGTGGAGACGCTCCCCTGTGCGTCTGCAAACACGCATACGGCCATCGGAGTCTCCCAAGAAGAATCTGCTTTCATCGCTGAACACGACAGATCGCCATTGCGTTCTCCAGTGCAAACGTTGGCGACACCACTGCAGTCGTTCCTGACGGTGGGCAGGAGTCAGAGGTACACATGCCAGAGGCACACGTGCACGCAGACCTGCATCCAGTAGACGGTTGCGGATTGTTCGCACAGTCACCTCAGGTGCAACGGCAGCTCGGATTTGCATCGCAGTGGATGTTCTGCTTGACAACACCGCTCTTCTTGTGCGTCGATCGGTCCGCTCATCAATCCGTCTGTGACTCCCGGTTTCACGTCTTCTCGTGTGGGAATGTTCCTCGGACCATCTACGCCACCATCGTACCACCACCGATACTTCCCGTCCAATTCGCTCCGCAATACGACGATACGATCACCCGGCCTCGCGGAGTCCGACTAGACGACCTCGCTCAAAGTCCGTTAACTGCTGAAATCGTACACGTCTTCCATATCCAGGCATTGCAGCTTCTTCAGGGTCTTCGCACGTGTCCGTACGCCGACGACTGATTACATTCACTTCGCCGTACTCCTTAAATACCACTGACGATAATTTGCATATTATGCCGTGCTGTGGCCTAAGCGCTCACCGGTTGGTCCCGAAATTAACATCACACCTACGTAAACTCGACCCCATTAACATATGTAAATTTCATGATCGTCCGCCAATTCCGTCTTGGTGTTCTTTTCTCACTTTCCGGCAGTGTATTTATAAAAAGGTGAAATGTACTGCTTCATAGTATTATTTCACAAAACTTTAAATATAAATTTTGCCGCCCCGGTGGCATGGTGGTATAAGCGATGGCTTCTGATCATTCGTCCGAGAAGGGTTCGGGTTCAAATCCCGGTGAGGCACGGATGTTGTGTTTGTCTTACGGCACTGGCTATCTCCCTTCCCTGGAACCAGTGACCCTAAATTAGGGACGGGTGACTGCTTATAGCCTATTTAGCTGCTCACGGTGGTCGTTAAACCTCCAATAAAAAAATGAATTTTATAATAATTTTATTTTCTTTGTAGACGATTTTTTGCAAATTACATTTTTTCCATTATGATTTTTCAAAGCAACAGAATGTTTTAGAACTTGTAATTTTTTTAAACTGAAAATGACTTTTCATTATGTTTTAGAAAAGTTGAAATATACACCTCCATAGTATTTCACAAAACCCCGAAACCCCGAAATATAAAACTCACTCTTGAGAGAGCTATAATGGCCTTTGTGTTAAGGGGGAGGGGGTCCACAAACTGATACACACACAGACGTCATACAATCACCCTTACAACACTTCGAATGCTCTGCTTATTACGGTAACACAGTATACCAATATGCAACAGGAGGTGCACTAACTAGATTGGGGGGGGGATATCTTTTGTCACTATAACCTACATGTCATGAATCCGATCTCGCTACAGGACTTCTGAATTAGGTATTCCGACAGACGAATAAAATTTAACAGTTAATCAAATCTTATTAATTCCCGCTAATCGCTTTTATTACTGGAAAATTTCCGTAAGGTTTCTGAAAATTCAGAATTTTCCGTTAACACTTCTTAAAAACTGAAATTTCCCGTTAATACATGAAAGGAATTGCAGAAAAGTTTCTGAAAATTCAGAATTTTCCGTTAACACCTCTTGAAAACTGCAACTTTCCGTTAATACACGAAAAGAGTTGCAGAAAGGTTTCTGAAAATTCAGAATTTTTCGTTAACTCCTCTTAAAAACGGAAATTTTCCGTTAATTTGCAAAGAGAATTGCAGAAAATTATCTGAGAATTCAGAAATTTCCGTTAAAACTTCTTAGAAACTGCAACTTCCCGTTAATACACGAAGGAAGTTGCCGAAATGTTTCTGAAAATTCAGAAGTTTCCGTTAACAACTGCAATTTCCCGTTAATACACGCAAAAGAAAACCCCATTAAAAGCTGAAATTTCCCGTTAATACATGAAGGGAATTGCAGAAAGTTATCTGAGAATTCAGAATTTTCCGTTAACACCTCTTAAAAACTGCAACTTCCCGTTAATACACGAAAGGAATTGCAGAAAAGTTTCTGAAAATTCAGAATTTTCCGTTAACACCTCTTAAAAACTGCAACTTCCCGTTAATACACGAAAGGAGTTGCGGAAAGGTTTCTGAAAATTTAGAATTTTTCGCTACAACATCTGAAAAACGGCAATTTTTAATTATTAACAGGAGAAACAGGGACAGGAGTATTTCCGGGAATTCACGTATGAAAAATCCCCGAAACTCAAGTTTTCCTCGTCATTTCACGAAAAAGGTTGAATCAGGAATATGCTTCGTTAATGCACGAAAGGAATCGCAGAAAGTGGCCCGTGAATTTCAGAATTTATTTTGCAATCTATAGTAGGCCTACTACTGTTACTCGTACGTAACTTGATGGCTGTACACATGCATTTGGAATGCTCTGATCGCTGTTCGCTTCAGTATCTCGGAAAGGCCGCAAAGGAGAGGGGAAATACAGTCGAACCCGTATATAATGAAGCTGAAAGCTCGAAAAAATTCCACATATGCAAACTTCGTTATATCTCAACAAATCAAGAAAGGGCAATTTTTTGGCATATATCGAGAAAGGGCAAATTTTAACATATATATATGAGACAGGAAGAACCTTAACTATAGACAGCCAAACTGTTCATCAATTAATAAAAGAAAGATATTTCTTCTTAATTGAAAACTACAGCTAGCAACAAAAATATGCATAATATGTAAAATTAGCAAAATACACACACCAGCTACTGAATTAGAAACTTTTATTCAATAACGCGTTTGACTTCCTTTTGCCCGAATTACAACACGTATGCTTTTTGGCATAGATTCCTCACGGTGCTGGAGTGCGTCTACGTCTACAGCATATCAGGCATTCACCAGACATGCTTTAACTGGTTCAGATTTGACGAAAGAGGACTTCACTCCCGGATATGGTTTTTTATAACATATCCCATACATTATCAATGAGGTTCACATCCGGGCTTTGTGGTGACCAGGGAAGATGGTGGAAGTCGCTGCCATGCTCGCTCAACCACTGCTGAAAACATTTTGCGCGATGAACAGTAGCATTGTCTCCCATAAAACTCAACATTGCAGCATCAACCAACAATATATAATTTATGACTTCAAACTTGTGGTGTTGAATAAAGTAAAAATATCAACGTTTACCACAATCACTGATTTATTATATATCGACTATAGTTTCGCAGAGCTTCTGGCTCGGCTTCATCAGGACGAATGGAGCGTAAACATTCAAATCATTGTGACATCATCAGAATTCTGACGGTCACGGTTTTTGGTAAGTTGTTTCCACGCGCTTGAAAGAAATGGAGTCGACGTCATGTCGTTGACAAGCAGTGAAGAGTTCCGGTATATGTGAAAAGTTTCCTATACATTAAGCTTCATCGTTGAATCAGGTTTATCAATGAGCATAGCGTTTCCGAACAGAAATTTATGGTTGTTTTCGTGACAATTTAACTTTCCGTGTGAAGGAACAATAGACCTACGTACGGAATAGTGAACTATTTTTGACAATTTAACTTTCCGTGTGAAGGAACAATAGACCTACGTACGGAATAGTGAACTATATATAAAGAAGTCGTCTATAGCCCAGCATTGTAACGAAAACAACCATAAATTTCTGTTGCGCCCCAAACCATAACGCCAGGCGACGGACCGGTATGGCGATGCATAATGTAAACGTCATACAGTCTCTCGCCGCGGTGCCGCCACACGCGAATCCGACCATCGTGGTGTTGCAGGCAGAAGCGGGATTCGTCGGAGAAGACAATGTCGTGCCATTCCGCAGTCCAGGTGCGGCGTTCAACGGCCCACTGCCGCCGCACTCGCCGGTGGTGTAACGTCAATGGTAATCGGAGCAATGGGCGCCGTGCGACAAGTCCCCGCTCCTGAAGACGACGTCGAACTGTACCTACTGCCACAGGTTGTTGCGCAACACACCCTAATTCCTGCGCTAACGTTTGTGATGTGGCGGTGCGAGTGGTCAATGCCCGTCACACATCATGCCGGTTCTCTCGTTCGGTGGTGTGCCGCTGCTGCGGCAATCGCTCACGTCGGTCCGTCCGTCCCTCCTGCACCCATCGAATTCATAGTCGCCTCACTGTGGCTGGATGTCGTCCCACACGGGCGCCGATGTCTCTGTACGATAAACCACTGTCGCGATAGTACGCTATTCGTCCTCAGTCGAACTCCGAAACGTGCTGGAATGACTGCCGTATTCTGCGACGAGGCATCAGGAAGCTTCCCACTCACATGTCCGGCAGCACAACACACTACCACTACTTACACCCCGCATTCTGTGCACCCTTCCTATAGTACTTCTCGGTGGCGTGCCGGGCGCACATGATTTGCATATGCCCTGCAATGCTAATCATTTGCATGTTCTCTCACGTGCGACGCATGCTGCGAATTTTAGGCAAATCGGATGCTTCCTTCTTGGTGTTGCATTTTGTGTGGCCAGCAGTGTATATGAAGAACATTTCGCAGTGGTTTGAACTGAACATTTTAAAAATTGTTTTCTTGTAAACTGGTGAACACTTTTGACAATATCGCGGTTTATCTGGAAAACCGTGTGTGCAAGAGACTGTGCGTCGTATCGTTTTAAAGCTGTCGACGAGATCTATTCAAATATATAAAGAACATATCGCAGTGGTTTAAACTAAAATAAAAAAAATGTTTTCGTGTGAGCGGGTTAACATTTTTGACGATGCCGCATAATTCGCAAAATGAACCCTAGCAAAAGTGCAGAAAATCAAAACGAGAGGCAAGAGCAAGTGATAAGAAATGTAAGAAGCCCAAGAAGACTGCAGCCTAACGAACTAGAGAGTATTGAGAACGCCTGAAAGCAGCCGCCGCCAAACAGAAATCCAACACACCGATCGAACCGGTATCCGGGCCATCTCAAACTCTGCCTTGTTTTCGTAATGTATCCAGCATTATTTGTAAAAATTATGTAAGCTACATCAAACAGAGGCCATCGCTCTTTCTGTGTTTATAAGTGAGTCACGGAAAAATTATCTTTGGCCCCCACCGGGAATCGAACCCAGGGTCTTCCAGTTACGCCCCGGACATGCTTCCACTGCACTACAGCAGCCTCGAATTCCTCCAGACTCACACACACTAACTGCCAAGCCAATTTGGCAGGTTGCTTCTTGGAGCCCTTAATGTAAGCTACTTTTCATTTCATAGACATGTGTTGGCTATAACAAATTAAATAAAAGCTTTGAAACCGTACTCGACTAGCTCGTTTCAACTCTCCGATCTGCAAGTCATAGTCCTACGTTCCGAACTGACGACTCAATCAGAACTGAGCCTATCTGAATTTTTTTTTTCTCACTGGAATTCTCTTTTGGATCACACGAGAGAAAAGTATGCCCCCAAATCTGCAAAAATTCCTTTAATGGACACTCCTCAAATACAGATAACTTTGAATTACATTGTCTACAATTCCTGCCAGTGGCGCCCATGTGAGTACTTTAAGGGGGCTAAGAAAAAATTCTTACCTCCTTCAAGGCTGTCAAACATTTTAGTAATGCACAAGATACTAAAACACAACAAAAATAATTGATACAATCAATCATTAATATCTTTTTTTAAATGCTTCATAAAAAGGTTTCATCTATTTTAGTGTCTTAAATTTATCAAAAATTTGGCTATACCAACGGCTAGAGCCCCCCCCCCCTATGGGCGTCCTTGGTCCTTGCTGTTCTGCAGGGACTAGCATGCATTGTACAGTTGATTCTACATACAACGAGCTAGCATAATGTTCCGCGTACGAAGTTTTTAAAGATTTCTTGAACTTCGTCGTATTCGCCATTGTTATTTTAAGTGCATACTACGCACGTGGATTTTTGTAAAATCCGCATACATCGAAGTTCAAAATGGTTATCAGCAAATAAAACACAGTGAAATCTTGGTTAAGTGTTTTTAGGGATTGCCTTAAAAATGTATAAATGTGGAAAACGTACAAACGAAATTTCAAAATGTTAAATACTATTGTAAAATTTATGCTTCAAAGAAGCATTTTTACATTAAGTAAGTACACACACCGTCCACAGAATTATAATAGAAACCTTTATACAGATGTACGTAGACGTCACTTATGCAGCATGTACGCAAAATATGTGTTTATACACTATCTACCAACAAGTAATTGGACACCTGTGATAACAAAGGAAAACGAAGTTTATTCACCTTCAATAGTTGGTGGAGCCTCCACGAGCGGCGATTACAGCTGCGACCCTCCGGGACATATCTCAACCAGGCGTTGTACGACGGCTAGCGGTATTTTCTTCCACTCGGCTTGGAGAAGACAGGTCAGTTCCTTCACCGATTTCGGACGGTGGGGGCACTCCTTAAGTCGACGCTCCAACTCGTCCCAGAGGTGCTCGATAGGGTTAAGATCAGGCTCTGCGCAGGCCAGTCCATTCGATTAACCCCATTGTCACCATACCAAGCCATGGTGAACCTCGCAACATGACAGGTGGCATTGTCATCCTGAAAGTAACACGGGTCCACCCCGTAAAACTGCCACAACGTAGGAAGCTCATGGTCATCCGAAATGGTGTAGTAGGTTTCGGCGTTGAGTTTAACAGGAATTGCGACCAAGGGTCCCGTGCCATACCAGGAGAAACACCCCCATAGCAAAATTTTACCGCTGCCGAACTTCACAGTAGGCACATTACATTCCGGCAGGAGGCGTTCTCCAGGCAGACGCCAAACCCAGACCCTGCCATCCGAACGGTGGAGGGTAAACCTTGATTCGTCACTACAGAGAACCTATTTCCACTGTTCAACAGTCCACTGTCGACATTCTTTGCACGACGTTAGCCGAGCAGCGCTTTTGGACTTGGTGATCAAAGGCTTGTGGGCGGCAGCACGTCCGTGATAGCCGAGCAGATGGGCTTCCTTACGGATGGTTTTCATCAAAAGAACATTCCCGGATGCCTGTTGAAACTCTTTGCGGATGTGGCCTATCGATTTGGTGCGGTTCTTCCAAATTCTCTGGCCAGCACCCGTCGATCTCTAACTCCCAGTTTTGTCGGTCTGCCGGGTCGGGGCACATTCCGACAGTCACCTCTCATCTTCCACTTGCCAATCACGTAGACCAGTGTCGATTTTGGGTACTTCAACTCGCTGGATATATCACGTATGGATCAGCCATTTCTGTGATACCAGACGATTACACCTTTCTCGAAATCAGAGAGCTCCGAACTGCGTGGCATCTTACATGCGACTGGTTGCGTTGTTGTTTCCCACACGATATTTAACGGCGGCGGCCGTGACGTGTATCAGGACCGCAGATATCGTCAATTGCATGGGTGTCTAATTACTTGTTGGTAGATAGTGTATATGCAAATATGTGTTTTCATGCTTTCTAGGCAACTACATATTTAAGACCACTGCGCCGCCCCGGTGGCGCAGTGGTCTAAGCGATGGCTACTGATCGTTCGTCCGAAAGGGGTCCGGGTTCGAATCCCGGTGAGGCATGGATGTTATGTTTGTCTTACGGCACTGGCTCTCTCCCTTCTCTGGAACCAGTGTCCCTAAATTAGGGACGGGCGACTGCTTGTAGCTCATTGAGTTGCTCACGGTGGTCACCCTCAATCAAAAAAAAAAAAAAAAAAGACTTCTGCTCGTCAATAGTGTTGACCACAATGGGAAAAATAAAGGATCTTTCGGAGTTCGATAAAGGGTTAATTATAGGTGTCCATCTGGCTGGAGCGACGATTTTGAAAACAGCAGAGCTGACTGCTTTCTTAAAAGGTTAGATATCCCGGGTGTTTAATTAGCAGAAAAATAACCACCATTGCTTGTCTAAAAGGCGTAACCGTGGCTCAACGATAATCTATCAGGAACGAGATCTCCGTCGTCTGAGAAGGATTGTACGGAGAAACAGGACTCCCTGAGTGCAGCAATTCTCCAAAGTATTAAATTAAGGTGGACGTCTAGTGATTTTGCTTCCTATACTTCCAATGAGAAACTTCTGTACACATTTTTTTCACAATTAATGCATTCCAAAGGATGAAAATTTGAACATCGATTAAAATTAATAACTTCATATTATAACTTGGAATACTTAATATTTTCTAAAGCTAACCATATGTAAGCAATCCAACATTTGTTTGTCTACTGACGTCATCAATATGCAGGTCGTGCCATCTTTTTTCTGGTCTCAACACCACCAAAGCCGCCCCTGTGGCGCAGTGGTCTAAGCGATGGCCTCTGATCCTTCGTCCGAAAGGGGTCCGGGTTCGAATCCCGGTCAGGCATGGATGTTGTATTTGTCTTACGGCACTGGCTCTCTCACTTCCCTGGAACCAGTTACCCTAAATTAGGGACGGGGGACTGCTTATAGCCCATTGAGTTGCTCACGGTGGTCGTTAAACCTCCAATAAAAAAACACCACCAAACGAAAAGTTATTGATTTTTAATATAATTGCGGTTATGTTTTAGAAAATATTAAGTATTCCAAGTTATAATATGAAGTTATTTTAATCGATGTTCAAATTTTCATCCTTGGGAATGCATTTATTGTGAAGAAAATGTGTAAAGAAGTTTGTCCATTGGAATGTATAGGAAGCGAAATCACTAGACGTCCACCTTAAGGCTGTTCCTGTCGCATATATCAGTAAACTATGCGGAGGGAATTGAAGAGAACTGGAATTGCCAGTCGCTCCCCTATACGGTAACCAATGATTTCTGCGAGGAATGGGAAAGTTCGTCTACAGTGGTGTCAGAAACACCGTGACTGGACACTGGAAGACTGGAAAATTGTCATGTGGTGCGACTAGCCGCGGTACACATCTTTCTGCACTGACCTTAGGTAGAGAGTTTGGCTGGAGCCCCATGAAATGAACCACGCTTGCCTTATAAAAACAACTCAAGTTTCTGGAAGTGGTGTCATCGTGTTGGGGCACTTTCTTTTGGTACGGAACGAGACCCTCTGACATTGCTGGAAGGTCGGGTGTTCTCCAAGGATTATCTCAACATTGTTGGTTGATAAAGTAAAAATATTAACGTTTACCACAATCAATGATTTATTATATATCGACTATAGTTTCGCAGAGCTTCTGGCTCGGCTTCATCAGGATGAATGGAGCGTAAACATTCAAATCATTGTGACATCATCAGAATTCTGACGGCCACGGTTTTGACACCCGCACCCCTCTGGTACGCATCGCCGGTACACTCAACAGCCACCGCACTATCTTCGACGTTTTGGAGCCTGTAGTCCTCCCTTACTTGCAGGACCTGCCAGCGGCCACGTCTCAACAGGACAATGCGCGCCCGCACGTGGCACGCATAATGCAACAATTCTTCACGGCCCACCAGGTGTCACTGCTGCCGTGGCTCGCGTGTTCTCCCGATATATCGCCCATCGAACACGTCTGGTCACTGATCGGCAACCGAGTGGCCCGGCAAGCACCACCCGCGGCTACGCCTGATGAACTGGCACAACGTGTTGACGCAACCTGGTCCGACATACCCCAAGCCCACATCCAAAGCTTCTTTCGTTCGATACCGCGGCGTGTAGCGGCCGTCATTGCCAGCCATGGTGGCCACACGAACTATTGATGTCTGCGTGTTCCGGAAGTCGCACGGGCCTGTAAGCTCAATCGTTTCATCTTTGTATCTGTTATTATGTGTCCAGTAAATCTGGCTTTGCTATCTCGTGTCCTTCTTGGTGTTGCATTTTGGGTGGCCAATTGTGTATTTGAATAGATCTCGTGGAGAGCTTTAAAAATATACCATGCACAGTCGTGTTGCGCTCACGGTTGCCCAGATAGACTGAGCCAAACGCGGCGGCACATCCAGAAATATTTTATCATCTCCCACGCGCGCAGGGAGCGAGAGGAGCGTCGCGCGGACGATGTATTGCGCAGTACTCGAATTGGACTCCATGCTGTTTACGAATACGCTAACTCGATTAGATTGCGGCACGTATTTTTAACGCTTTAATGATTTCAATTGGGACGTATTTTTGTCATATGCGGTCGGCTGTCAGTCGCCCCATGCTATCCGTGGAGTTAGACGTAGTCCGACGTCGACACGGGTTACAGATCAAATGCAAATGCAAACTTATTCGTCCTGACTGGAATTTGTGCGTTACGAAAGTCAGTAAAAATGTACAAAAAATTCATACTTATTTCGCGTAAAAGAATTTTTTTTTTAATATCGTTTCTGAAAGTGAAAAATACCGCGCAAATAGGAGAAAAGACAAAGAAGAAAAAATAATATCAAGCACTTTTGGCTTGCATGTACGTGCTTAAAATATGATATATATGCAAGACGTGCGCAAAATAATATTGCCTAATAATAGCACCCCTTTACCCTTATCGATCTGAATGAAAAAGTTGAGCATTTGCAGGGACACACGTGACATATCTTTAAGTTAATTTTCAGATGTTGCCATTCCTTTCTTTCTAAATAGAAGAACCCCGACAATTTATAGTGAATAACACAAGTGGATTTTGAAACACTCTTCATGAATTCTATCAGCCCTTCGAAAGCAGATTCACGCAGTAGGCACTTCGCATTCTTCCTTATCGCAACTTGGGGAAAAAAAAAAGAATGTATAATATTTTTATTTGGCTGCATGCATTGAATTTCGATATTTTATTACCTCATGTTTACGAAGTTGCGCGATTTGCGGGACCAAGAATATTTCTTTTATGTCGGTTTCAAGATGAGCAGCATGCTGTTTCGAAACGTTAATAAGAACACTTTCGAAACAACAACATATTAATGAGGTCTTATCAAAAATTCTCGGTGTATTAGCTCTTCCGCTTTCAAGAACGACCCCCCCCCCTAACCTACCCTTCCCTTCAGAACAGAGGCTCATTAATTTGAAAATTAGTTATACGTGCGCGTGAAAAAAGAAAAAGCGTTGTTAAGTCCGGGATATTGTTTATGACTTCAGGAAACAAATAAAGTTATTTGAAAATATTGCACTAGATTCAGTGATAAGAAAAAGCAAAATAGCGAACTCTCAGATATAAGTGAGAGAGAAAGAGAGAGACAGGATTTTAATTAAGAACCGAGCTATAAAATATTATTTTGGTTTTACTTACTGATTTGAAGTCCACACAGGAACGTTCTGATGCGACGCGGTTTCTGAAAAAGATGCCGTCTACAGAATCAAATATCTTATGAAACACAGAAATAAAACTACCGGAGAACTGCTCCCCTCATGTTTCGATGCAAAAATAAACAGGCAATCCGTCGCTCGCTCTTACCGATAAGCTCCGCAGTGTGAATTCCACTTTTCGTGTGTGTGTGTGTGTTAATATGGCTGCGGTGCTTTCATTTCTCCGTTCGAGGAGATATGGACACAGCTGAATATTTTAACTGGCATGTAGACTAACGGTAATAGAAAAGAGCAGCGACAATGAACGCCATTTTGATTTGGAAATGAATGCGTTTGAGGAAAAATGCGAAAATAACAAAGTTTAAAAGGCTTTCGAATTTTAATGCGTTGTCAAGGCGAACGGAAGACTCAATCAGTTACGCGCAGGGGGAAAGTTTGGTAAATTAGGTACAACACTATCGCTGAAATATTACATAGCAAGCCTTTGGTGCATGCGTGTTTATGGCGACTCTCACTGAGATGCAATTTTATTTAACGCATTACGTGACATGACCTAGATGAGGAACTATTGAGTTGACGCATGAGTGAAATTGATATTAAGCTTGCAGGCATAGTTCAGATGGGAGAACAGCAGCTCCGGAGTAGATAGATGAGAATTCGAATCCCACCACCGCCAAAAAGTTATATGTTACAAAGGCCCTTTCATAAAAACTGAGAGTAACTTTTTTTTTGAGTTGGCAAAAATGCGAAGGGAAAAAATAAGCACGCAGACGACTAAATGAATTGAGGAAGTATCTATGGCAGCAGTTATTAGGCGAAGCAGAGGATTCTTGTTTTGTTATGGCGCAGTTGTTTAAGGTACGTCTGCATTTCGCCATACAGCTCCAGAAACAGTTGATTTGATGAAAAAAGCGTACAAAGATAAATGTTTGGGTGAGTCAAGGATTTTTAGTTGGCACCACGATTTCAAAAAATAGCGTTTGTCGCCAGAACTCGCTCCTAGGCCTGGTCAACCTGAAAGTGTTGTTACTGAGCGTATGGTTAACGCGGTTGGGGCAATCCTGCAAGAAGATCTGTTAATGATGTGTGAAGCGGCTTCAACTAATATTCAACTGGCGTCAACTAATATTCCAAAAACGTCGGCATTCCGCATTTTACGCGACAAATCACTGCTGCATAGTGTGTATTCCAGATGAGTACCTCATCACCTGACGAGAGAACAATTATTAGCCAGAGTTCGGGTGTGTCATGAGTGGAAACAAATGATTGCAAAGGATCCAAACTTTCTAAACACAGTAATAACTGCCAAATAAACATGGGTTCACTATTTGGTCCCCCTCAATAAGTGCGCAACGAGTGTATGGAAACAAACAGGCTCACCTCCTCTGGAAAACGTCCGCCAAACCAAATCAGCTGGGAAGGTGATGATGATAATTTTCTTTGATCATAAAGGTGTAGTCTACCAGCATGCCGTTCCTCTACAAATTACTGTCAATGCTGAGTATTACATTTCAGTCTTGAAGCGTCTGCGACGACACATATCGATTAAGCGACCGGAACATGTGGGCAAGTGGACCCTACATACACCATGATAACGCCCGCCCACGTGTGGCCATGGGCGCCTGCAGGAATTTTTTTTTTTTTTTTTTGATTGAAGGTTTAACGACCACCGTGAGCAACTTAATGGGCTATAAGCAGTCGCCCGTCCCTAATTTAGGGTCACTGGTTCCAGGGAAGGGAGAGAGCCAGTGCCGTAAGACAAACACAACATCCATACCTCACCGGGATTCGAACCCGGACCCCGTTCGGCAGGAAATTTTTCAAGGGGGTCAAGTGTAAATAATTAATGTTTGGCTAATATGTAGAAAACAGTAATTCGTGAAAATGAAAGATTGATGCTGTTACTACTACTACCACTTAATTACTACACTAGAACACTACTACTACTACTACTACTACTATTAATTGATGCGGCTCTTGAAGAAAGTGTATGTTAGTAATTGTCATGTATTATCATGTACATTGGTAACTGTTTTCAAAATCATGAACAGTGTCGAGCAGGGCCAAGCCTTTTAAGTTCAGCACACATCACCCTGAGCGGAACTTGTTTGGGCGTACTACCTTACGGTTTGCTAAGTTTTCCGCTTTCACGTTCTCGTTTTCCAATTCCAAATTTCCAATAAAATTGGGATATTAAATTAAACGCCCCAAACTCCATCTTTCCTTGTGGTCCATTTCTATGAGTGTAAAAAAAAAGTAATAAATAAAATAAAGGGAAAAATAATTCTACAGGGGTCAAGTGACCCCCTGTGTCCCCCCCCGTCGGCGCCCATGCACATGGCTTCTTGTGTTCAACAGTTTTTTTACGAAATGCAGTATTGAAATCGTTTCACAGCCTGTCTACAGTCCTGACCTCACCCTGTGCGATTTCTGGCTGTTTCCAACAATGAAGGAGAAGTTCCGTGCCGCAACATTCAACACAGATGCTGACGTTATTCAAGCTGTACAGGGGTCGCTAAAGCAGCTTGCACAAAATGCCTTCGCCACGTGTTTTGAAAAGTGGACTGGACGACGGGACCGTTGCATATCATCTGAGGGAAAATATTTTGAGAAAGAATAACATATATTTTGCTGTACCCATATTTCTCCATTTTGTGCGATTTTACTCTCAGTTTTTACGGAAAGGACGTTGCATGATGGCGTCCGAACGTAAGTGAATCACCTGGCCGCTAGGTTTGAAAAATGTGTGTGTGTTTCACACAATTCATAAAATTACTAAAATTAATTCATCTCCAGTGGGATGGTCTTTCGAGCATGGTTGTCAACCAATCCGAAACCTGCGATTTCGTTGTAACGTACAACGTGACATGACGTGCACTACTGAAATGATGGATGAGTCAAATCGACAATAAGGCCAGGATGAGCCCACCGGCGTAGTTCAGTAGGGAGAACTGTCTCCCAGGAGTTGGAAGACGTGGCTTCGAATTTCACCGCCAGCAAAAGGTTGTACATGTGATATGCCTCTTCTAAATAATATAATTGGCTCATTCTAACACGCAAGCCTTCACTTCAGCGGTGTATATCAGGCAGACTAAATGTTTGAACATCAGCTAACCCTCAGTTCAAGGTCGGAATAGTCAAAACGAGTGATCTGACTTACTTTGAACTCGGGATAGCGCTAGGCGTAGCATCTCCCAAACGGCCGTCCAACTGGGATTCTCACGCACAACCGCAGCAAGGGCTTACCGTGAGTGATGCGACGCACACAAAACTTCCAGCAATTAATTGAAGGCCGCCCCGGTGGCGCAGTGGTCTAAGCGATGGCCTCTGGTCATTCGTCCGACAGGGTGCGGGTTCGAATCCCGGAGAGGCATGGATGTCGTATTTGTCTTACGGCGATAGCTCTTTCTCCTCTCTGGAACCAGTGGCCCTAAATTAGGGACAGGCGACTGCTTATAGAGCATCGAGT
The DNA here is from genome assembly GCA_039090855.1 of Macrothele yani. NCBI lineage: Eukaryota > Metazoa > Arthropoda > Arachnida > Araneae > Macrothelidae > Macrothele > Macrothele yani. Next base: position 42,594 of record JAYWMT010000144.1, read on the forward strand.
TGCTCACGGTGGTCGTTAAACCTCCAAATAAAAAATAATAATTGAGTTTTGGAATAGGCAAAACGAGTGATCTGACTTACTATGAACTCGGGATAGCGCTAGGAGTGGCATCTCTCAAACGGCCGTCCAACTGGGCTTCTCACGCACAACCGCAGCAAGGGCTTACCGTGAGTGATGCGACGCACTCATAACTTCCAGCAATTAATTGAGGGCCGCCCCGGTGGCGAAGTGGTCGAAACGATGGCTTCTGATCATTCGTCCGACAGGAGTCCGGGTTTGAATCCCGAGAGGCATGGACGTCGTGTTTGTCTTATGGCGCTAGCTCCTTTCCCTCCCTGGAACCAGTGGCCCTAAATTAGGGACAGGCGACTGTTTATAGCGCATCAAGTTGCTCACGGTGGTCGTTAACCTCCAATTAAAAAATAATAATTGAGGGTTGGAATAGGCAAAACGAGTGATCTGACTTACTTTAAACTCGGCACAATAGATTGCGCTAGGCGTAGCATCTCTCAAACGGGCGTCCAACTGTGCTTCTCACACACAACCGTAGCAAAGGTTTACCGTGAATGGTGCGACGCACAAAAACTTCCAACAATCACTTGAATGTCTGAATAGGCAAAAGAAGTGATCAGACTTATTTTGAACTTCGCACAATAGATTGCGCCAGGCGTAGCATCTCCCAACGGCCGTCCAACTGGGCTTCTGACGCACAACCGTAGCAAGGGTTTACCGTGAAAGGTGCGACACGCAAAAAAAACAGAAAAACAAACCGTTTAGCAATGGGCGATCCTGTGGACGAAAACAGCTGGTGGATCAGAAGGGTCAAGCGGGACTGGAGAGGATTTTGCAAGCAAACAAATGGGCTACACCCCAAATCCCTTTGAATAAAATTGTTGCGCCCAGGGTCATCTCCATATGCATCACGAATCGGATAATGTCGAGAATGGACTACAAAAGCAGACGACCATGTTAAATTATTAGCACAGAACACAAAAAGCGCGCCTCCAATGGGCGTAGAGAATTGGCACTTTGCCTGTTGGGGGCTGGGAAAAATGCCGTCTCGACAGACGAATTAAGGGGCCATGCGGATAACAGGATCTTAATTTTGTGCAAGCAGCATGTGGCCATTCTGTCGGCAGCCAACAGTACCGGACAATGCCCACGGTGTTCTAGTGGTCGAATGAACCAAAGGGGCTACCGCAAGTGGGTCTAAAACAAAAGTTCAGCGAACCCTGCTGCCTATGGGGCTCCGATGCAGACGGATGGTCACTGCACCTATGCTAACGAAGGTGCATCGGTTGAAAAGGCTTATGTTTGCATGGCAGTATCGCAATCGGAGCTCCGCTGATTGGCAAAGGATTGCCTTCTCCGAGGAGTTACGCTTTCTGCTTCATCGAACGGATGGACGTTGGCGTATCAGGCGAGAAACATCGGAGAACAAACACTCTTCAACCATTTCTGGAAGAACACAAACTGGTGGGGGCAGCGTTATGGTCTGGGGAATGTCTTCATGGTATTTCCTGGGTCCACTCATACCTGTGGAAGGCAGTATGGACCGAATTCGTTATGAATTCATCCTTAAAGACCACGTACACCCATACATGCTGATTGTCTTCCCTGGGACAGATGGGATCCTCCAGTACGACAACGCGATGTTTCACACAGCTAGAAATGTCCGAGAGTGGTTGAAAAAGCACGGCGAAGACTTGAAAGAACTTTCCTGGCCCCCTAATTCCCCACACTTAAACCCAATTGAGCATGTGTGGGACCACCTCGATTGCACTGTTCACTCTATGGATCCTCCACCGCGCACCCTCCTGCAGCTGTCCCATGCACTGCAGTCAGCATGGCTCCACATCCCTGTGAACACCTTCCAGCACCTTATTGAATCCCTCACAGCCCCTCTAGTTGCTATCCGCGCTGCACACGGCGGTAACTCTGGATATCAGCTGGTGGTCACAATATTGTGACTCGACCGTGTATAACGCGCCAACTCTCAAGTCACGTTTTGTTCCAGCAACATGCCGTCGAGGTTTGCTTACTTAAGCAGCCTGCATAGTCGCAGGATTAACAACACACCATCGAGCATTTCTGAGATGAGCTGAAACGGGTTGCTTGGTGCGAGATTGCGCCGTTGTCCAGTGTGCAACAGATTTCCGCTCAGCACAACATTATATATATATATATATATATATATATATATTCTATAAAGATACCTAAGCAAAAAAAATATACAAATATAATTTTGACTCACACCTAGTACAACATAGAAAAGGTTATGTATCTACCTGTGTGAGTAAAAGGAGAAAAAGAAAAAAAATGAAATAAAACAACTGAATGTAGAAGGTGTCGAGAATACTGAGCCTTGGCTTTATCAAGGACCAGCAAAAACTCTGCATTTTCTCACTTCCACAAAGACCTAGTTGGAAATGGGTTTCTGCAAGGCCATAGATGCAAGTAACATTCCCACCTAAAATAGTTTAAAATATATATATATAAGTCATGTCCTCCGTAGAGTAGCATGACCTAGCACTAGTTAACAATTTCGCTTGCATCCATTAACCTTCATGGCCCGACCCATGCTCTTCATCTGTTACTATTAAACAGAGAGAAGAAGATTAAAGAGAACTCAAGCTGTGAGAGTGACATAATAAATAGAAATGATTTTTAGCTATAACGAAATTCCAAGTTCGTTTGAGAGAGAATTTAAACCTGAAAAACAAATTTTACATTGCAATTAAAAAAGGAAATGTTAATTTATAACGAACAGATTTTTGAAAGAAAACTTGAGTCTAAAACCCCTACTCTACAACTTATGACAGCACGAAAACGAGAATAAGTTAAAGATAATAATTAACTAAAGAAAACTTTGTGAAAGTTATATACCTTAAACAGTTAGTTGCAATATGTACAAAGTATTTCAGCAGTGCTTTAAGTGCATAATTAATTAGTTATTAAGAACTTAACTACTTTGAAAAAACAGCGCATAGACAGCGCATAGAAAAGGAACAAGCTTAGCCATCTTCTGTTCCTAGGTACCACAAAAGACGCTCAAAGTTACAAAGAAAAGTAAGAGTTAAAACCCGCATAAATGTTAACAGACAAACCAATGCTTAAAAGCTGAAAAGCTAAAAAAAAAAAAAAAAAAAAAAAAACACAGAGAAAAGGTACATGAAGTACTAACATTGAACTTATAAAACCTAGAGCCCAAAAACAAGGAAGAGAGCTTACCTCTTGTGTTACAAAAACTTTTCTCCTCACAAGAGGAGAACATGGCTGACCTCTTCCGCCACTCCCTAGACGCTGGGGGGCAGTGAGGGTGGGGCTGATGGCCTCCTCATACAGCAAGAAACCAACGCGCGGAGATTTTAACCAGAGAAAAAAATATAAACTTAAGACTGTGGATCTGTATGATCAGAATGAGCAGAATTAACTCTCCAGAATACATGAGAAATATTATAAAATACACGAGCAGTTTATTTAATAATCTTTGCATGTATTAAATCACCTTAGTGAGCTTCTATAGATTAATCAGAATCTTATTAATTTTAATGTTGGTTTTACTATTTTTAGTCAGGTTCCTAAATAAAGCCTATGATAATCTCAATGTAAGGAAGCTGTTCTACAATAATGCAATTTTTTTCCCATCCACAGGCACCAGTCTATTGTAAGTTTTAAATATGTTAAGACCTTAGGGTCAATAGTTAAAAACTACAAACTTAACTCTTCGAGCTACATTCCTGTAATTACTACTTGTTCTTGTGATGAACATAAAGAAACAGTTCACTATGATAAGAATTACAACCATATTATCACCGGAAACTTGAGTTTTGTTGAAAATGAAAAGCTTAGGAATTTATTAGAGTATGGCTCTAAATTCAGACCTTCCTTCACAATTTCCAAAGAAAGGATTCTTGAGAGCTTCACTCAAGATGTAAATAAGTACATCGTAAAAACCAGTTTAACGTACAATCAGCCTATTGAGGCCTTCGCAGAATGGAAATATAATATAATCAATAGCTTCACCGGTGAGTTGGCAGGTCTGGACTTTTGCTTCGACAGAAATCTCTTTTTCTCTGGAGAAGCTAAAAGGTCACTCTCCAAACTACAAGACCAATTTATTTTTACCACTACGGATAAAGCTAGCAATAATTTTGCAATTATCTGTAAGAAGTTCTATTTTGAATTGTTAACTATGGAACTCAATAATATAGTAACATACGAGCCCGTAAGTTATTCTACCAAGCAGTTAGAAAATCGGTTTAAGGCATTCTTCAAGAAACTTAAAATTCCGCAAACTAGAAGATATGGGCCTGAATTTCCATTTCTTTTTGCAACGGTTAAGTTTCATAAGGATCCTGTGAAGTTCAGGTTCATAGCTAGTGGAGTAAGGAGTCATAAAAAGCAAATAGATCTTGCTTTTGAAGATGTCTTAAAGAAGGTTTTAAAACACATTAGAAACTGTTCTAACTTGATGTACAGAGATTTTTGGATAATTAATAATAATGCAGAAGTAATTTCTACTATACTCAAAGTTTGTCCCCTAGATATTAATAGTTATGATTTTGAAAACCTATATACTAATCTGCCTCTATCAGATATAATCACTACCTTTAAAGAGCTGTATGCAGAATTTAAACTTAACCAATTTGTTGATGTAGGAACTTGGAACTCTTATCTCAATTGCTGCATAAAAAATAACCATATCTTATATAATAATACTCTCTATAAGCAAGTGAACGGTATTCCAATGGGAACATCAACGTCCACGAATATCGCTAATCTATTCCTGTTCTTTAAGGAATATAAATTCATTAAAAATCACCCCACCTGCTCAGATAACTACCTTTACACTTTTAGATATATTGATGATCTGCTGTGTATCAATAATTCCGAAGTTATAGAGAGTGATTTTGATAATATCTATCCTAGCTCTCTTAACTTATGTAAAACCAACCACAGTAATCAGGAACTTGAGTTCCTAGACTTAAGCATTAAGCTCAACAGAGGTAACCCATCTATTAGCCTCTTTGATAAAAGAGCTAATTTTCCTTTCAAAGTAATTAAATATCTACACTGGAATAATAACATTTCAACCAAAGTAATTGAGAATGTACTAATTTCTCAGGTCCTAAGAATTTCAAGAATTTGCAGCAACAATTTGGACTTCAATTACCACATTAATATACTATTAGAAAGTTTTCTAGAGAACGAAATTCCTTCTTCTTTCATCAAAAGAACTTTAAGAAAAATTATTCTGAATAATAGAGTAAGGTTGGCAGATCTGCTTTAATTTTCTACACAGTTAATAATATGATTCTGACCAATCAAAGCCGTAAGGAAGTTGGCTAGAGGATGCCTATTAACTACCTAAAGGAACCTTAGTGCTATGGATATGACGGTCCTATTAAAACAAAAAAATTAAATAATATAAACAAAATCACAAAAAAGCTTAAAAATCTGTTTATAAAAGAAAATAAAAACAAATAAAAAAGAAAACTAGTTATTCATCACTAGGATAGCTATACTAAAAATAGTAAAACCAACATTAAAATTAATAAGATTCTGATTAATCTATAGAAGCTCACTAAGGTGATTTAATACATGCAAAGATTATTAAATAAACTGCTCGTGTATTTTATAATATTTCTCATGTATTCTGGAGAGTTAATTCTGCTCATTCTGATCATACAGATCCACAGTCTTAAGTTTATATTTTTTTCTCTGGTTAAAATCTCCGCGCGTTGGTTTCTTGCTGTATGAGGAGGCCATCAGCCCCACCCTCACTGCCCCCCAGCGTCTAGGGAGTGGCGGAAGAGGTCAGCCATGTTCTCCTCTTGTGAGGAGAAAAGTTTTTGTAACACAAGAGGTAAGCTCTCTTCCTTGTTTTTGGGCTCTAGGTTTTATAAGTTCAATGTTAGTACTTCATGTACCTTTTCTCTGTGTTTTTTTTTTTTTTTTTTTTAGCTTTTCAGCTTTTAAGCATTGGTTTGTCTGTTAACATTTATGCGGGTTTTAACTCTTACTTTTCTTTGTAACTTTGAGCGTCTTTTGTGGTACCTAGGAACAGAAGATGGCTAAGCTTGTTCCTTTTCTATGCGCTGTCTATGCGCTGTTTTTTCAAAGTAGTTAAGTTCTTAATAACTAATTAATTATGCACTTAAAGCACTGCTGAAATACTTTGTACATATTGCAACTAACTGTTTAAGGTATATAACTTTCACAAAGTTTTCTTTAGTTAATTATTATCTTTAACTTATTCTCGTTTTCGTGCTGTCATAAGTTGTAGAGTAGGGGGTTTTAGACTCAAGTTTTCTTTCAAAAATCTGTTCGTTATAAATTAACATTTCCTTTTTTAATTGCAATGTAAAATTTGTTTTTCAGGTTTAAATTCTCTCTCAAACGAACTTGGAATTTCGTTATAGCTAAAAATCATTTCTATTTATTATGTCACTCTCACAGCTTGAGTTCTCTTTAATCTTCTTCTCTCTGTTTAATAGTAACAGATGAAGAGCATGGGTCGGGCCATGAAGGTTAATGGATGCAAGCGAAATTGTTAACTAGTGCTAGGTCATGCTACTCTACGGAGGACATGACTTATATATATATATTTTAAACTATTTTAGGTGGGAATGTTACTTGCATCTATGGCCTTGCAGAAACCCATTTCCAACTAGGTCTTTGTGGAAGTGAGAAAATGCAGAGTTTTTGCTGGTCCTTGATAAAGCCAAGGCTCAGTATTCTCGACACCTTCTACATTCAGTTGTTTTCTTTTATTTTTTTTTTCTTTTCTCCTTTTACTCACACAGGTAGATACATAACCTTTTCTATGTTGTACTAGGTGTGAGTCAAAATTATATTTGTATATTTTTTTTGCTTAGGTATCTTTATAGAATGTGAATTCTGAATTTTCAAAACTGCTGCGTTGCGCGTTTTGATTTTCAGGTTATTTTGCACCCTTCGTTCTAAATTCTAAAATTTTTTCCTTAGTCTTCAGTTTTGCTCTTAAGTAACTAATTTCAATTTATTATTTAGCAGCTCATGCGCAAATTCTAGTTGAAATGTTTTATTATTTTTTATTTTTTATTATTATTATTATTATTTATTTATTTTTTTTTTTATTACTATTTTTTTACTTGAGGTTTTTTTCATTTTCTAATTTTTCTTTTTAGTATGTTTTGGATGCAGCTTTTTGGAGTGTAGTTTATACTCGAGTTTGGTCTTTTCTTGGACTGCTTATTTCTAAAAAGTTTTTCCTAGTTGGTTTGCTCAGAATTTGTATGTTTTGGCCCAAGTGGAGTTCTAAGGACGATGAAAGGATTGGAGGTCAGCTCAGATATTTTAAGTCCTCCCGCTCGGTTAGGCTAGCACCCTTTCCCATAGTGTATGAACTCGCTGGCAAAGGTAATCTAAAGTTATGAAATGACAAACGTTGTTTGACATGTAAATCTGCAGATCCTAACCTGTATTCTTCTGTTGAGGATAATTGCTCCAACAAGTTTTGCAAAGCCTACAATACCATCTATAAGCTCACCTGTACTGTCTGCAACCTTAGCTATATTGGCCAAAGTAAAAATCCTCTTCATCTTAGGATTAATGGTCACAGGTCTCTAGTAAACAAGTTCTCTAATTCAGGAGTGAACCCCTCCACAAACGCCAACCAGTACTCTACCTTTGAATTAGAGCATTTCCATACTCATGGTTTTGACAAAGTGAAAATAGAGGTACTACATATTATCCCTGACCTCTATGCTCGGCTAGAAACTGAATCCCTTGAAATTTTGCAGCATCAGTCTCTTTATCCCTATGGCCTTAATTCCACTCTATCTGACAATAAGCATAATCAGCATAAATTTTCAATTCGTGAACTCTTCTTTCTTGTTAATAATAAGAGCTGCTCTAGAGGTAATAGAGGACAGAGGTTATTTCGCACATCAAGCAAAGTTGATTTTGCTAACTTGCTAAAAACTCTGGAAAGCTTTAAAACTGGCACTAATTTTGTTAAAAATACTTACAAAATTCTCAAGTCCTTCAAGCACTCTGTCCTTAAATGTTTTTTCAAATTCTGGAATGAAACTGCTGACCATGTTGATAAGCATGTTTTTGCTTTGGTTCTGGACATTCTTAAACATATTCTTAAAGATAAAATTTCTCTTAAAGAATTTTCCAGTAATTTTGTTACCATCAGGTTCCTAAATAAAGCCTACGATAATCTCAATGTAAGGAAGCTGTTCTACAATAATGCAATTTTTTCCCATCCACAGGCACCAGTCTATTGTAAGTTTTAAATATGTTAAGACCTTAGGGTCAATAGTTAAAAACTACAAACTTAACTCTTCGAGCTACATTCCTGTAATTACTACTTGTTCTTGTGATGAACATAAAGAAACAGTTCACTATGATAAGAATTACAACCATATTATCACCGGAAACTTGAGTTTTGTTGAAAATGAAAAGCTTAGGAATTTATTAGAGTATGGCTCTAAATTCAGACCTTCCTTCACAATTTCCAAAGAAAGGATTCTTGAGAGCTTCACTCAAGATGTAAATAAGTACATCGTAAAAACCAGTTTAACGTACAATCAGCCTATTGAGGCCTTCGCAGAATGGAAATATAATATAATCAATAGCTTCACCGGTGAGTTGGCAGGTCTGGACTTTTGCTTCGACAGAAATCTCTTTTTCTCTGGAGAAGCTAAAAGGTCACTCTCCAAACTACAAGACCAATTTATTTTTACCACTACGGATAAAGCTAGCAATAATTTTGCAATTATCTGTAAGAAGTTCTATTTTGAATTGTTAACTATGGAACTCAATAATATAGTAACATACGAGCCCGTAAGTTATTCTACCAAGCAGTTAGAAAATCGGTTTAAGGCATTCTTCAAGAAACTTAAAATTCCGCAAACTAGAAGATATGGGCCTGAATTTCCATTTCTTTTTGCAACGGTTAAGTTTCATAAGGATCCTGTGAAGTTCAGGTTCATAGCTAGTGGAGTAAGGAGTCATAAAAAGAAAATAGATCTTGCTTTTGAAGATGTCTTAAAGAAGGTTTTGAAACACATTAGAAACTGTTCTAACTTGATGTACAGAGATTTTTGGATAATTAATAATAATGCAGAAGTAATTTCTACTATACTCAAAGTTTGTCCCCTAGATATTAATAGTTATGATTTTGAAAACCTATATACTAATCTGCCTCTATCAGATATAATCACTACCTTTAAAGAGCTGTATGCAGAATTTAAACTTAACCAATTTGTTGATGTAGGAACTTGGAACTCTTATCTCAATTGCTGCATAAAAAATAACCATATCTTATATAATAATACTCTCTATAAGCAAGTGAACGGTATTCCAATGGGAACATCAACGTCCACGAATATCGCTAATCTATTCCTGTTCTTTAAGGAATATAAATTCATTAAAAATCACCCCACCTGCTCAGATAACTACCTTTACACTTTTAGATATATTGATGATCTGCTGTGTATCAATAATTCCGAAGTTATAGAGAGTGATTTTGATAATATCTATCCTAGCTCTCTTAACTTATGTAAAACCAACCACAGTAATCAGGAACTTGAGTTCCTAGACTTAAGCATTAAGCTCAACAGAGGTAACCCATCTATTAGCCTCTTTGATAAAAGAGCTAATTTTCCTTTCAAAGTAATTAAATATCTACACTGGAATAATAACATTTCAACCAAAGTAATTGAGAATGTACTAATTTCTCAGGTCCTAAGAATTTCAAGAATTTGCAGCAACAATTTGGACTTCAATTACCACATTAATATACTATTAGAAAGTTTTCTAGAGAACGAAATTCCTTCTTCTTTCATCAAAAGAACTTTAAGAAAAATTATTCTGAATAATAGAGTAAGGTTGGCAGATCTGCTTTAATTTTCTACACAGTTAATAATATGATTCTGACCAATCAAAGCCGTAAGGAAGTTGGCTAGAGGATGCCTATTAACTACCTAAAGGAACCTTAGTGCTATGGATATGACGGTCCTATTAAAACAAAAAAATTAAATAATATAAACAAAATCACAAAAAAAGCTTAAAAATCTGTTTATAAAAGAAAATAAAAACAAATAAAAAAGAAAACTAGTTATTCATCACTAGGATAGCTATACTAAAAATAGTAAAACCAACATTAAAATTAATAAGATTCTGATTAATCTATAGAAGCTCACTAAGGTGATTTAATACATGCAAAGATTATTAAATAAACTGCTCGTGTATTTTATAATATTTCTCATGTATTCTGGAGAGTTAATTCTGCTCATTCTGATCATACAGATCCACAGTCTTAAGTTTATATATTTTTTTCTCTGGTTAAAATCTCCGCGCGTTGGTTTCTTGCTGTATGAGGAGGCCATCAGCCCCACCCTCACTGCCCCCAGCGTCTAGGGAGTGGCGGAAGAGGTCAGCCATGTTCTCCTCTTGTGAGGAGAAAAGTTTTTGTAACACAAGAGGTAAGCTCTCTTCCTTGTTTTTGGGCTCTAGGTTTTATAAGTTCAATGTTAGTACTTCATGTACCTTTTCTCTGTGTTTTTTTTTTTTTTTTTTTTTTGCTTTTCAGCTTTTAAGCATTGGTTTGTCTGTTAACATTTATGCGGGTTTTAACTCTTACTTTTCTTTGTAACTTTGAGCGTCTTTTGTGGTACCTAGGAACAGAAGATGGCTAAGCTTGTTCCTTTTCTATGCGCTGTCTATGCGCTGTTTTTTCAAAGTAGTTAAGTTCTTAATAACTAATTAATTATGCACTTAAAGCACTGCTGAAATACTTTGTACATATTGCAACTAACTGTTTAAGGTATATAACTTTCACAAAGTTTTCTTTAGTTAATTATTATCTTTAACTTATTCTCGTTTTCGTGCTGTCATAAGTTGTAGAGTAGGGGGTTTTAGACTCAAGTTTTCTTTTCAAAATCTGTTCGTTATAAATTAACATTTCCTTTTTAATTGCAATGTAAAATTTGTTTTTCAGGTTTAAATTCTCTCTCAAACGAACTTGGAATTTCGTTATAGCTGAAAATCATTTCTATTTATTATGTCACTCTCACAGCTTGAGTTCTCTTTAATCTTCTTCTCTCTGTTTAATAGTAACAGATGAAGAGCATGGGTCGGGCCATGAAGGTTAATGGATGCAAGCGAAATTGTTAACTAGTGCTAGGTCATGCTACTCTACGGAGGACATGACTTATATATATATATTTTAAACTATTTTAGGTGGGAATGTTACTTGCATCTATGGCCTTGCAGAAACCCATTTCCAACTAGGTCTTTGTGGAAGTGAGAAAATGCAGAGTTTTTGCTGGTCCTTGATAAAGCCAAGGCTCAGTATTCTCGACACCTTCTACATTCAGTTGTTTTATTTTATTTTTTTTTTCTTTTCTCCTTTTACTCACACAGGTAGATACATAACCTTTTCTATGTTGTACTAGGTGTGAGTCAAAATTATATTTGTATATTTTTTTGCTTAGGTATCTTTATAGAATGTGAATTCTGAATTTTCAAAACTGCTGCGTTGCGCGTTTTGATTTTCAGGTTATTTTGCACCCTTCGTTCTAAATTCTAAAATTTTTTCCTTAGTCTTCAGTTTTGCTCTTAAGTAACTAATTTCAATTTATTATTTAGCAGCTCATGCGCAAATTCTAGTTGAAATGTTTTATTATTTTTTATTTTTTATTATTATTATTATTATTTTTTTTTTTTTTTTTTTATTACTATTTTTTTACCTGAGGTTTTTTTCATTTTCTAATTTTTCTTTTTAGTATGTTTTGGATGCAGCTTTTTGGAGTGTAGTTTATACTCGAGTTTGGTCTTTTCTTGGACTGCTTATTTCTAAAAAGTTTTTCCTAGTTGGTTTGCTCAGAATTTGTATGTTTTGGCCCAAGTGGAGTTCTAAGGACGATGAAAGGATTGGAGGTCAGCTCAGATATTTTAAGTCCTCCCGCTCGGTTAGGCTAGCACCCTTTCCCATAGTGTATGAACTCGCTGGCAAAGGTAATCTAAAGTTATGAAATGACAAACGTTGTTTGACATGTAAATCTGCAGATCCTAACCTGTATTCTTCTGTTGAGGATAATTGCTCCAACAAGTTTTGCAAAGCCTACAATACCATCTATAAGCTCACCTGTACTGTCTGCAACCTTAGCTATATTGGCCAAAGTAAAAATCCTCTTCATCTTAGGATTAATGGTCACAGGTCTCTAGTAAACAAGTTCTCTAATTCAGGAGTGAACCCCTCCACAAACGCCAACCAGTACTCTACCTTTGAATTAGAGCATTTCCATACTCATGGTTTTGACAAAGTGAAAATAGAGGTACTACATATTATCCCTGACCTCTATGCTCGGCTAGAAACTGAATCCCTTGAAATTTTGCAGCATCAGTCTCTTTATCCCTATGGCCTTAATTCCACTCTATCTGACAATAAGCATAATCAGCATAAATTTTCAATTCGTGAACTCTTCTTTCTTGTTAATAATAAGAGCTGCTCTAGAGGTAATAGAGGACAGAGGTTATTTCGCACATCAAGCAAAGTTGATTTTGCTAACTTGCTAAAAAACTCTGGAAAGCTTTAAAACTGGCACTAATTTTGTTAAAAATACTTACAAAATTCTCAAGTCCTTCAAGCACTCTGTCCTTAAATGTTTTTTCAAATTCTGGAATGAAACTGCTGACCATGTTGATAAGCATGTTTTTGCTTTGGTTCTGGACATTCTTAAACATATTCTTAAAGATAAAATTTCTCTTAAAGAATTTTCCAGTAATTTTGTTACCATCAGGTTCCTAAATAAAGCCTACGATAATCTCAATGTAAGGAAGCTGTTCTACAATAATGCAATTTTTTTCCCATCCACAGGCACCAGTCTATTGTAAGTTTTAAATATGTTAAGACCTTAGGGTCAATAGTTAAAAACTACAAACTTAACTCTTCGAGCTACATTCCTGTAATTACTACTTGTTCTTGTGATGAACATAAAGAAACAGTTCACTATGATAAGAATTACAACCATATTATCACCGGAAACTTGAGTTTTGTTGAAAATGAAAAGCTTAGGAATTTATTAGAGTATGGCTCTAAATTCAGACCTTCCTTCACAATTTCCAAAGAAAGGATTCTTGAGAGCTTCACTCAAGATGTAAATAAGTACATCGTAAAAACCAGTTTAACGTACAATCAGCCTATTGAGGCCTTCGCAGAATGGAAATATAATATAATCAATAGCTTCACCGGTGAGTTGGCAGGTCTGGACTTTTGTTTCGACAGAAATCTCTTTTTCTCTGGAGAAGCTAAAAGGTCACTCTCCAAACTACAAGACCAATTTATTTTTACCACTACGGATAAAGCTAGCAATAATTTTGCAATTATCTGTAAGAAGTTCTATTTTGAATTGTTAACTATGGAACTCAATAATATAGTAACATACGAGCCCGTAAGTTATTCTACCAAGCAGTTAGAAAATCGGTTTAAGGCATTCTTCAAGAAACTTAAAATTCCGCAAACTAGAAGATATGGGCCTGAATTTCCATTTCTTTTTGCAACGGTTAAGTTTCATAAGGATCCTGTGAAGTTCAGGTTCATAGCTAGTGGAGTAAGGAGTCATAAAAAGCAAATAGATCTTGCTTTTGAAGATGTCTTAAAGAAGGTTTTGAAACACATTAGAAACTGTTCTAACTTGATGTACAGAGATTTTTGGATAATTAATAATAATGCAGAAGTAATTTCTACTATACTCAAAGTTTGTCCCCTAGATATTAATAGTTATGATTTTGAAAACCTATATACTAATCTGCCTCTATCAGATATAATCACTACCTTTAAAGAGCTGTATGCAGAATTTAAACTTAACCAATTTGTTGATGTAGGAACTTGGAACTCTTATCTCAATTGCTGCATAAAAAATAACCATATCTTATATAATAATACTCTCTATAAGCAAGTGAACGGTATTCCAATGGGAACATCAACGTCCACGAATATCGCTAATCTATTCCTGTTCTTTAAGGAATATAAATTCATTAAAAATCACCCCACCTGCTCAGATAACTACCTTTACACTTTTAGATATATTGATGATCTGCTGTGTATCAATAATTCCGAAGTTATAGAGAGTGATTTTGATAATATCTATCCTAGCTCTCTTAACTTATGTAAAACCAACCACAGTAATCAGGAACTTGAGTTCCTAGACTTAAGCATTAAGCTCAACAGAGGTAACCCATCTATTAGCCTCTTTGATAAAAGAGCTAATTTTCCTTTCAAAGTAATTAAATATCTACACTGGAATAATAACATTTCAACCAAAGTAATTGAGAATGTACTAATTTCTCAGGTCCTAAGAATTTCAAGAATTTGCAGCAACAATTTGGACTTCAATTACCACATTAATATACTATTAGAAAGTTTTCTAGAGAACGAAATTCCTTCTTCTTTCATCAAAAGAACTTTAAGAAAAATTATTCTGAATAATAGAGTAAGGTTGGCAGATCTGCTTTAATTTTCTACACAGTTAATAATATGATTCTGACCAATCAAAGCCGTAAGGAAGTTGGCTAGAGGATGCCTATTAACTACCTAAAGGAACCTTAGTGCTATGGATATGACGGTCCTATTAAAACAAAAAAAATTAAATAATATAAACAAAATCACAAAAAAAGCTTAAAAATCTGTTTATAAAAGAAAATAAAAACAAATAAAAAAGAAAACTAGTTATTCATCACTAGGATAGCTATACTAAAAATAGTAAAACCAACATTAAAATTAATAAGATTCTGATTAATCTATAGAAGCTCACTAAGGTGATTTAATACATGCAAAGATTATTAAATAAACTGCTCGTGTATTTTATAATATTTCTCATGTATTCTGGAGAGTTAATTCTGCTCATTCTGATCATACAGATCCACAGTCTTAAGTTTATATTTTTTTCTCTGGTTAAAATCTCCGCGCGTTGGTTTCTTGCTGTATGAGGAGGCCATCAGCCCCACCCTCACTGCCCCCAGCGTCTAGGGAGTGGCGGAAGAGGTCAGCCATGTTCTCCTCTTGTGAGGAGAAAAGTTTTTGTAACACAAGAGGTAAGCTCTCTTCCTTGTTTTTGGGCTCTAGGTTTTATAAGTTCAATGTTAGTACTTCATGTACCTTTTCTCTGTCGTTTTTTAGCTTTTCAGCTTTTAAGCATTGGTTTGTCTGTTAACATTTATGCGGGTTTTAACTCTTACTTTTCTTTGTAACTTTGAGCGTCTTTTGTGGTACCTAGGAACAGAAGATGGCTAAGCTTGTTCCTTTTCTATGCGCTGTCTATGCGCTGTTTTTTCAAAGTAGTTAAGTTCTTAATAACTAATTAATTATGCACTTAAAGCACTGCTGAAATACTTTGTACATATTGCAACTAACTGTTTAAGGTATATAACTTTCACAAAGTTTTCTTTAGTTAATTATTATCTTTAACTTATTCTCGTTTTCGTGCTGTCATAAGTTGTAGAGTAGGGGGTTTTAGACTCAAGTTTTCTTTCAAAAATCTGTTCGTTATAAATTAACATTTCCTTTTTTAATTGCAATGTAAAATTTGTTTTTCAGGTTTAAATTCTCTCTCAAACGAACTTGGAATTTCGTTATAGCTGAAAATCATTTCTATTTATTATGTCACTCTCACAGCTTGAGTTCTCTTTAATCTTCTTCTCTCTGTTTAATAGTAACAGATGAAGAGCATGGGTCGGGCCATGAAGGTTAATGGATGCAAGCGAAATTGTTAACTAGTGCTAGGTCATGCTACTCTACTGAGGACATGACTTATATATATATATTTTAAACTATTTTAGGTGGGAATGTTACTTGCATCTATGGCCTTGCAGAAACCCATTTCCAACTAGGTCTTTGTGGAAGTGAGAAAATGCAGAGTTTTTGCTGGTCCTTGATAAAGCCAAGGCTCAGTATTCTCGACACCTTCTACATTCAGTTGTTTTATTTTATTTTTTTCTTTTCTCCTTTTACTCACACAGGTAGATACATAACCTTTTCTATGTTGTACTAGGTGTGAGTCAAAATTATATTTGTATATTTTTTTGCTTAGGTATCTTTATAGAATGTGAATTCTGAATTTTCAAAACTGCTGCGTTGCGCGTTTTGATTTTCAGGTTATTTTGCACCCTTCGTTTTAAATTCTAAAATTTTTTCCTTAGTCTTCAGTTTTGCTCTTAAGTAACTAATTTCAATTTATTATTTAGCAGCTCATGCGCAAATTCTAGTTGAAATGTTTTATTATTTTTTATTATTATTATTATTATTATTATTTTTTTTTTTTTTATTACTATTTTTTTACCTGAGGTTTTTTTCATTTTCTAATTTTTCTTTTTAGTATGTTTTGGATGTAGCTTTTTGGAGTGTAGTTTATACTCGAGTTTGGTCTTTTCTTGGACTGCTTATTTCTAAAGTTTTTCCTAGTTGGTTTGCTCAGAATTTGTATGTTTTGGCCCAAGTGGAGTTCTAAGGACGATGAAAGGATTGGAGGTCAGCTCAGATATTTTAAGTCCTCCCGCTCGGTTAGGCTAGCACCCTTTCCCATAGTGTATGAACTCGCTGGCAAAGGTAATCTAAAGTTATGAAATGACAAACGTTGTTTGACATGTAAATCTGCAGATCCTAACCTGTATTCTTCTGTTGAGGATAATTGCTCCAACAAGTTTTGCAAAGCCTACAATACCATCTATAAGCTCACCTGTACTGTCTGCAACCTTAGCTATATTGGCCAAAGTAAAAATCCTCTTCATCTTAGGATTAATGGTCACAGGTCTCTAGTAAACAAGTTCTCTAATTCAGGAGTGAACCCCTCCACAAACGCCAACCAGTACTCTACCTTTGAATTAGAGCATTTCCATACTCATGGTTTTGACAAAGTGAAAATAGAGGTACTACATATTATCCCTGACCTCTATGCTCGGCTAGAAACTGAATCCCTTGAAATTTTGCAGCATCAGTCTCTTTATCCCTATGGCCTTAATTCCACTCTATCTGACAATAAGCATAATCAGCATAAATTTTCAATTCGTGAACTCTTCTTTCTTGTTAATAATAAGAGCTGCTCTAGAGGTAATAGAGGACAGAGGTTATTTCGCACATCAAGCAAAGTTGATTTTGCTAACTTGCTAAAAACTCTGGAAAGCTTTAAAACTGGCACTAATTTTGTTAAAAATACTTACAAAATTCTCAAGTCCTTCAAGCACTCTGTCCTTAAATGTTTTTTCAAATTCTGGAATGAAACTGCTGACCATGTTGATAAGCATGTTTTTGCTTTGGTTCTGGACATTCTTAAACATATTCTTAAAGATAAAATTTCTCTTAAAGAATTTTCCAGTAATTTTGTTACCATCAGGTTCCTAAATAAAGCCTACGATAATCTCAATGTAAGGAAGCTGTTCTACAATAATGCAATTTTTTTCCCATCCACAGGCACCAGTCTATTGTAAGTTTTAAATATGTTAAGACCTTAGGGTCAATAGTTAAAAACTACAAACTTAACTCTTCGAGCTACATTCCTGTAATTACTACTTGTTCTTGTGATGAACATAAAGAAACAGTTCACTATGATAAGAATTACAACCATATTATCACCGGAAACTTGAGTTTTGTTGAAAATGAAAAGCTTAGGAATTTATTAGAGTATGGCTCTAAATTCAGACCTTCCTTCACAATTTCCAAAGAAAGGATTCTTGAGAGCTTCACTCAAGATGTAAATAAGTACATCGTAAAAACCAGTTTAACGTACAATCAGCCTATTGAGGCCTTCGCAGAATGGAAATATAATATAATCAATAGCTTCACCGGTGAGTTGGCAGGTCTGGACTTTTGTTTCGACAGAAATCTCTTTTTCTCTGGAGAAGCTAAAAGGTCACTCTCCAAACTACAAGACCAATTTATTTTTACCACTACGGATAAAGCTAGCAATAATTTTGCAATTATCTGTAAGAAGTTCTATTTTGAATTGTTAACTATGGAACTCAATAATAGAGTAACATACGAGCCCGTAAGTTATTCTACCAAGCAGTTAGAAAATCGGTTTAAGGCATTCTTCAAGAAACTTAAAATTCCGCAAACTAGAAGATATGGGCCTGAATTTCCATTTCTTTTTGCAACGGTTAAGTTTCATAAGGATCCTGTGAAGTTCAGGTTCATAGCTAGTGGAGTAAGGAGTCATAAAAAGAAAATAGATCTTGCTTTTGAAGATGTCTTAAAGAAGGTTTTGAAACACATTAGAAACTGTTCTAACTTGATGTACAGAGATTTTTGGATAATCAATAATAATGCAGAAGTAATTTCTACTATACTCAAAGTTTGTCCCCTAGATATTAATAGTTATGATTTTGAAAACCTATATACTAATCTGCCTCTATCAGATATAATCACTACCTTTAAAGAGCTGTATGCAGAATTTAAACTTAACCAATTTGTTGATGTAGGAACTTGGAACTCTTATCTCAATTGCTGCATAAAAAATAACCATATCTTATATAATAATACTCTCTATAAGCAAGTGAACGGTATTCCAATGGGAACATCAACGTCCACGAATATCGCTAATCTATTCCTGTTCTTTAAGGAATATAAATTCATTAAAAATCACCCCACCTGCTCAGATAACTACCTTTACACTTTTAGATATATTGATGATCTGCTGTGTATCAATAATTCCGAAGTTATAGAGAGTGATTTTGATAATATCTATCCTAGCTCTCTTAACTTATGTAAAACCAACCACAGTAATCAGGAACTTGAGTTCCTAGACTTAAGCATTAAGCTCAACAGAGGTAACCCATCTATTAGCCTCTTTGATAAAAGAGTTAATTTTCCTTTCAAAGTAATTAAATATCTACACTGGAATAATAACATTTCAACCAAAGTAATTGAGAATGTACTAATTTCTCAGGTCCTAAGAATTTCAAGAATTTGCAGCAACAATTTGGACTTCAATTACCACATTAATATACTATTAGAAAGTTTTCTAGAGAACGAAATTCCTTCTTCTTTCATCAAAAGAACTTTAAGAAAAATTATTCTGAATAATAGAGTAAGGTTGGCAGATCTGCTTTAATTTTCTACACAGTTAATAATATGATTCTGACCAATCAAAGCCGTAAGGAAGTTGGCTAGAGGATGCCTATTAACCACCTAAAGGAACCTTAGTGCTATGGATATGACGGTCCTATTAAAACAAAAAAAATTAAATAATATAAACAAAATCACAAAAAAGCTTAAAAATCTGTTTATAAAAGAAAATAAAAACAAATAAAAAAGAAAACTAGTTATTCATCACTAGGATAGCTATACTAAAAATAGTAAAACCAACATTAAAATTAATAAGATTCTGATTAATCTATAGAAGCTCACTAAGGTGATTTAATACATGCAAAGATTATTAAATAAACTGCTCGTGTATTTTATAATATTTCTCATGTATTCTGGAGAGTTAATGCTGCTCATTCTGATCATACAGATCCACAGTCTTAAGTTTATATATTTTTTTCTCTGGTTAAAATCTCCGCGCGTTGGTTTCTTGCTGTATGAGGAGGCCATCAGCCCCACCCTCACTGCCCCCAGCGTCTAGGGAGTGGCGGAAGAGGTCAGCCATGTTCTCCTCTTGTGAGGAGAAAAGTTTTTGTAACACAAGAGGTAAGCTCTCTTCCTTGTTTTTGGGTTCTAGGTTTTATAAGTTCAATGTTTGTACTTCATGTACCTTTTCTCTGTCGTTTTTTAGCTTTTCAGCTTTTAAGCATTGGTTTGTCTGTTAACATTTATGCGGGTTTTAACTCTTACTTTTCTTTGTAACTTTGAGCGTCTTTTGTGGTACCTAGGAACAGAAGATGGCTAAGCTTGTTCCTTTTCTATGCGCTGTCTATGCGCTGTTTTTTTCAAAGTAGTTAAGTTCTTAATAACTAATTAATTATGCACTTAAAGCACTGCTGAAATACTTTGTACATATTGCAACTAACTGTTTAAGGTATATAACTTTCACAAAGTTTTCTTTAGTTAATTATTATCTTTAACTTATTCTCGTTTTCGTGCTGTCATAAGTTGTAGAGTAGGGGGTTTTAGACTCAAGTTTTCTTTCAAAAATCTGTTCGTTATAAATTAACATTTCCTTTTTAATTGCAATGTAAAATTTGTTTTTCAGGTTTAATTTCTCTCTCAAACGAACTTGGAATTTCGTTATAGCTGAAAATCATTTCTATTTATTATGTCACTCTCACAGCTTGAGTTCTCTTTAATCTTCTTCTCTCTGTTTAATAGTAACAGATGAAGAGCATGGGTCGGGCCATGAAGGTTAATGGATGCAAGCGAAATTGTTAACTAGTGCTAGGTCATGCTACTCTACTGAGGACATGACTTATATATATATTTTTTAAACTATTTTAGGTGGGAATGTTACTTGCATCTATGGCCTTGCAGAAACCCATTTCCAACTAGGTCTTTGTGGAAGTGAGAAAATGCAGAGTTTTGGCTGGTCCTTGATAAAGCCAAGGCTCAGTATTCTCGACACCTTCTACATTCAGTTGTTTTATTTTATTTTTTTTTCTTTTCTCCTTTTACTCACACAGGTAGATACATAACCTTTTCTATGTTGTACTAGGTGTGAGTCAAAATTATATATGTATTTTTTTGCTTAGGTATCTTTATAGAATGTGAATTCTGAATTTTCAAAACTGCTGCGTTGCGCGTTTTGATTTTCAGGTTATTTTGCACCCTTCGTTTTAAATTCTAAAATTTTTTCCTTAGTCTTCAGTTTTGCTCTTAAGTAACTAATTTCAATTTATTATTTAGCAGCTCATGCGCAAATTCTAGTTGAAATGTTTTCTTATTTTATTATTATTATTATTATTATTATTATTATTATTTTTTTTTTTTTTACTATTTTTTTACCTGAGGTTTTTTTCATTTTCTAATTTTTCTTTTTAGTATGTTTTGGATGCAGCTTTTGGAGTGTAGTTTATACTCGAGTTTGGTCTTTTCTTGGACTGCTTATTTCTAAAAGTTTTTCCTAGTTGGTTTGCTCAGAATTTGTATGTTTTGGCCCAAGTGGAGTTCTAAGGACGATGAAAGGATTGGAGGTCAGCTCAGATATTTTAAGTCCTCCCGCACGGTTAGGCTAGCACCCTTTCCCATAGTGTATGAACTCGCTGGCAAAGGTAATCTAAAGTTATGAAATGACAAACGTTGTTTGACATGTAAATCTGCAGATCCTAACCTGTATTCTTCTGTTGAGGATAATTGCTCCAACAAGTTTTGCAAAGCCTACAATACCATCTATAAGCTCACCTGTACTGTCTGCAACCTTAGCTATATTGGCCAAAGTAAAAATCCTCTTCATCTTAGGATTAATGGTCACAGGTCTCTAGTAAACAAGTTCTCTAATTCAGGAGTGAACCCCTCCACAAACGCCAACCAGTACTCTACCTTTGAATTAGAGCATTTCCATACTCATGGTTTTGACAAAGTGAAAATAGAGGTACTACATATTATCCCTGACCTCTATGCTCGGCTAGAAACTGAATCCCTTGAAATTTTGCAGCATCAGTCTCTTTATCCCTATGGCCTTAATTCCACTCTATCTGACAATAAGCATAATCAGCATAAATTTTCAATTCGTGAACTCTTCTTTCTTGTTAATAATAAGAGCTGCTCTAGAGGTAATAGAGGACAGAGGTTATTTCGCACATCAAGCAAAGTTGATTTTGCTAACTTGCTAAAAACTCTGGAAAGCTTTAAAACTGGCACTAATTTTGTTAAAAATACTTACAAAATTCTCAAGTCCTTCAAGCACTCTGTCCTTAAATGTTTTTTCAAATTCTGGAATGAAACTGCTGACCATGTTGATAAGCATGTTTTTGCTTTGGTTCTGGACATTCTTAAACATATTCTTAAAGATAAAATTTCTCTTAAAGAATTTTCCAGTAATTTTGTTACCATCAGGTTCCTAAATAAAGCCTACGATAATCTCAATGTAAGGAAGCTGTTCTACAATAATGCAATTTTTTTCCCATCCACAGGCACCAGTCTATTGTAAGTTTTAAATATGTTAAGACCTTAGGGTCAATAGTTAAAAACTACAAACTTAACTCTTCGAGCTACATTCCTGTAATTACTACTTGTTCTTGTGATGAACATAAAGAAACAGTTCACTATGATAAGAATTACAACCATATTATCACCGGAAACTTGAGTTTTGTTGAAAATGAAAAGCTTAGGAATTTATTAGAGTATGGCTCTAAATTCAGACCTTCCTTCACAATTTCCAAAGAAAGGATTCTTGAGAGCTTCACTCAAGATGTAAATAAGTACATCGTAAAAACCAGTTTAACGTACAATCAGCCTATTGAGGCCTTCGCAGAATGGAAATATAATATAATCAATAGCTTCACCCGTGAGTTGGCAGGTCTGGACTTTTGTTTCGACAGAAATCTCTTTTTCTCTGGAGAAGCTAAAAGGTCACTCTCCAAACTACAAGACCAATTTATTTTTACCACTACGGATAAAGCTAGCAATAATTTTGCAATTATCTGTAAGAAGTTCTATTTTGAATTGTTAACTATGGAACTCAATAATAGAGTAACATACGAGCCCGTAAGTTATTCTACCAAGCAGTTAGAAAATCGGTTTAAGGCATTCTTCAAGAAACTTAAAATTCCGCAAACTAGAAGATATGGGCCTGAATTTCCATTTCTTTTTGCAACGGTTAAGTTTCATAAGGATCCTGTGAAGTTCAGGTTCATAGCTAGTGGAGTAAGGAGTCATAAAAAGAAAATAGATCTTGCTTTTGAAGATGTCTTAAAGAAGGTTTTGAAACACATTAGAAACTGTTCTAACTTGATGTACAGAGATTTTTGGATAATCAATAATAATGCAGAAGTAATTTCTACTATACTCAAAGTTTGTCCCCTAGATATTAATAGTTATGATTTTGAAAACCTATATACTAATCTGCCTCTATCAGATATAATCACTACCTTTAAAGAGCTGTATGCAGAATTTAAACTTAACCAATTTGTTGATGTAGGAACTTGGAACTCTTATCTCAATTGCTGCATAAAAAATAACCATATCTTATATAATAATACTCTCTATAAGCAAGTGAACGGTATTCCAATGGGAACATCAACGTCCACGAATATCGCTAATCTATTCCTGTTCTTTAAGGAATATAAATTCATTAAAAATCACCCCACCTGCTCAGATAACTACCTTTACACTTTTAGATATATTGATGATCTGCTGTGTATCAATAATTCCGAAGTTATAGAGAGTGATTTTGATAATATCTATCCTAGCTCTCTTAACTTATGTAAAACCAACCACAGTAATCAGGAACTTGAGTTCCTAGACTTAAGCATTAAGCTCAACAGAGGTAACCCATCTATTAGCCTCTTTGATAAAAGAGTTAATTTTTCTCCTTTCAAAGTAATTAAATATCTACACTGGAATAATAACATTTCAACCAAAGTAATTGAGAATGTACTAATTTCTCAGGTCCTAAGAATTTCAAGAATTTGCAGCAACAATTTGGACTTCAATTACCACATTAATATACTATTAGAAAGTTTTCTAGAGAACGAAATTCCTTCTTCTTTCATCAAAAGAACTTTAAGAAAAATTATTCTGAATAATAGAGTAAGGTTGGCAGATCTGCTTTAATTTTCTACACAGTTAATAATATGATTCTGACCAATCAAAGCCGTAAGGAAGTTGGCTAGAGGATGCCTATTAACCACCTAAAGGAACCTTAGTGCTATGGATATGACGGTCCTATTAAAACAAAAAAAATTAAATAATATAAACAAAATCACAAAAAAGCTTAAAAATCTGTTTATAAAAGAAAATAAAAACAAATAAAAAGAAAACTAGTTATTCATCACTAGGATAGCTATACTAAAAATAGTAAAACCAACATTAAAATTAATAAGATTCTGATTAATCTATAGAAGCTCACTAAGGTGATTTAATACATGCAAAGATTATTAAATAAACTGCTCGTGTATTTTATAATATTTCTCATGTATTCTGGAGAGTTAATTCTGCTCATTCTGATCATACAGATCCACAGTCTTAAGTTTATATATTTTTTTTTCTCTGGTTAAAATCTCCGCGCGTTGGTTTCTTGCTGTATGAGGAGGCCATCAGCCCCACCCTCACTGCCCCCCAGCGTCTAGGGAGTGGCGGAAGAGGTCAGCCATGTTCTCCTCTTGTGAGGAGAAAAGTTTTTGTAACACAAGAGGTAAGCTCTCTTCCTTGTTTTTGGGTTCTAGGTTTTATAAGTTCAATGTTTGTACTTCATGTACCTTTTCTCTGTCGTTTTTTAGCTTTTCAGCTTTTAAGCATTGGTTTGTCTGTTAACATTTATGCGGGTTTTAACTCTTACTTTTCTTTGTAACTTTGAGCGTCTTTTGTGGTACCTAGGAACAGAAGATGGCTAAGCTTGTTCCTTTTCTATGCGCTGTCTATGCGCTGTTTTTTCAAAGTAGTTAAGTTCTTAATAACTAATTAATTATGCACTTAAAGCACTGCTGAAATACTTTGTACATATTGCAACTAACTGTTTAAGGTATATAACTTTCACAAAGTTTTCTTTAGTTAATTATTATCTTTAACTTATTCTCGTTTTCGTGCTGTCATAAGTTGTAGAGTAGGGGGTTTTAGACTCAAGTTTTCTTTCAAAAATCTGTTCGTTATAAATTAACATTTCCTTTTTTAATTGCAATGTAAAATTTGTTTTTCAGGTTTAATTTCTCTCTCAAACGAACTTGGAATTTCGTTATAGCTGAAAATCATTTCTATTTATTATGTCACTCTCACAGCTTGAGTTCTCTTTTAATCTTCTTCTCTCTGTTTAATAGTAACAGATGAAGAGCATGGGTCGGGCCATGAAGGTTAATGGATGCAAGCGAAATTGTTAACTAGTGCTAGGTCATGCTACTCTACTGAGGACATGACTTATATATATATTTTTTAAACTATTTTAGGTGGGAATGTTACTTGCATCTATGGCCTTGCAGAAACCCATTTCCAACTAGGTCTTTGTGGAAGTGAGAAAATGCAGAGTTTTGGCTGGTCCTTGATAAAGCCAAGGCTCAGTATTCTCGACACCTTCTACATTCAGTTGTTTTATTTTATTTTTTTCTTTTCTCCTTTTACTCACACAGGTAGATACATAACCTTTTCTATGTTGTACTAGGTGTGAGTCAAAATTATATATGTATTTTTTTGCTTAGGTATCTTTATAGAATGTGAATTCTGAATTTTCAAAACTGCTGCGTTGCGCGTTTTGATTTTCAGGTTATTTTGCACCCTTCGTTTTAAATTCTAAAATTTTTTCCTTAGTCTTCAGTTTTGCTCTTAAGTAACTAATTTCAATTTATTATTTAGCAGCTCATGCGCAAATTCTAGTTGAAATGTTTTCTTATTTTTTATTATTATTATTATTATTATTATTATTATTTTTTTTTTTTTTTTTTACTATTTTTTTACCTGAGGTTTTTTTCATTTTCTAATTTTTCTTTTTAGTATGTTTTGGATGCAGCTTTTTGGAGTGTAGTTTATACTCGAGTTTGGTCTTTTCTTGGACTGCTTATTTCTAAAAGTTTTTCCTAGTTGGTTTGCTCAGAATTTGTATGTTTTGGCCCAAGTGGAGTTCTAAGGACGATGAAAGGATTGGAGGTCAGCTCAGATATTTTAAGTCCTCCCGCACGGTTAGGCTAGCACCCTTTCCCATAGTGTATGAACTCGCTGGCAAAGGTAATCTAAAGTTATGAAATGACAAACGTTGTTTGACATGTAAATCTGCAGATCCTAACCTGTATTCTTCTGTTGAGGATAATTGCTCCAACAAGTTTTGCAAAGCCTACAATACCATCTATAAGCTCACCTGTACTGTCTGCAACCTTAGCTATATTGGCCAAAGTAAAAATCCTCTTCATCTTAGGATTAATGGTCACAGGTCTCTAGTAAACAAGTTCTCTAATTCAGGAGTGAACCCCTCCACAAACGCCAACCAGTACTCTACCTTTGAATTAGAGCATTTCCATACTCATGGTTTTGACAAAGTGAAAATAGAGGTACTACATATTATCCCTGACCTCTATGCTCGGCTAGAAACTGAATCCCTTGAAATTTTGCAGCATCAGTCTCTTTATCCCTATGGCCTTAATTCCACTCTATCTGACAATAAGCATAATCAGCATAAATTTTCAATTCGTGAACTCTTCTTTCTTGTTAATAATAAGAGCTGCTCTAGAGGTAATAGAGGACAGAGGTTATTTCGCACATCAAGCAAAGTTGATTTTGCTAACTTGCTAAAAACTCTGGAAAGCTTTAAAACTGGCACTAATTTTGTTAAAAATACTTACAAAATTCTCAAGTCCTTCAAGCACTCTGTCCTTAAATGTTTTTTCAAATTCTGGAATGAAACTGCTGACCATGTTGATAAGCATGTTTTTGCTTTGGTTCTGGACATTCTTAAACATATTCTTAAAGATAAAATTTCTCTTAAAGAATTTTCCAGTAATTTTGTTACCATCAGGTTCCTAAATAAAGCCTACGATAATCTCAATGTAAGGAAGCTGTTCTACAATAATGCAATTTTTTTCCCATCCACAGGCACCAGTCTATTGTAAGTTTTAAATATGTTAAGACCTTAGGGTCAATAGTTAAAAACTACAAACTTAACTCTTCGAGCTACATTCCTGTAATTACTACTTGTTCTTGTGATGAACATAAAGAAACAGTTCACTATGATAAGAATTACAACCATATTATCACCGGAAACTTGAGTTTTGTTGAAAATGAAAAGCTTAGGAATTTATTAGAGTATGGCTCTAAATTCAGACCTTCCTTCACAATTTCCAAAGAAAGGATTCTTGAGAGCTTCACTCAAGATGTAAATAAGTACATCGTAAAAACCAGTTTAACGTACAATCAGCCTATTGAGGCCTTCGCAGAATGGAAATATAATATAATCAATAGCTTCACCCGTGAGTTGGCAGGTCTGGACTTTTGTTTCGACAGAAATCTCTTTTTCTCTGGAGAAGCTAAAAGGTCACTCTCCAAACTACAAGACCAATTTATTTTTACCACTACGGATAAAGCTAGCAATAATTTTGCAATTATCTGTAAGAAGTTCTATTTTGAATTGTTAACTATGGAACTCAATAATAGAGTAACATACGAGCCCGTAAGTTATTCTACCAAGCAGTTAGAAAATCGGTTTAAGGCATTCTTCAAGAAACTTAAAATTCCGCAAACTAGAAGATATGGGCCTGAATTTCCATTTCTTTTTGCAACGGTTAAGTTTCATAAGGATCCTGTGAAGTTCAGGTTCATAGCTAGTGGAGTAAGGAGTCATAAAAAGAAAATAGATCTTGCTTTTTGAAGATGTCTTAAAGAAGGTTTTGAAACACATTAGAAACTGTTCTAACTTGATGTACAGAGATTTTTGGATAATCAATAATAATGCAGAAGTAATTTCTACTATACTCAAAGTTTGTCCCCTAGATATTAATAGTTATGATTTTGAAAACCTATATACTAATCTGCCTCTATCAGATATAATCACTACCTTTAAAGAGCTGTATGCAGAATTTAAACTTAACCAATTTGTTGATGTAGGAACTTGGAACTCTTATCTCAATTGCTGCATAAAAAATAACCATATCTTATATAATAATACTCTCTATAAGCAAGTGAACGGTATTCCAATGGGAACATCAACGTCCACGAATATCGCTAATCTATTCCTGTTCTTTAAGGAATATAAATTCATTAAAAATCACCCCACCTGCTCAGATAACTACCTTTACACTTTTAGATATATTGATGATCTGCTGTGTATCAATAATTCCGAAGTTATAGAGAGTGATTTTGATAATATCTATCCTAGCTCTCTTAACTTATGTAAAACCAACCACAGTAATCAGGAACTTGAGTTCCTAGACTTAAGCATTAAGCTCAACAGAGGTAACCCATCTATTAGCCTCTTTGATAAAAGAGTTAATTTTCCTTTCAAAGTAATTAAATATCTACACTGGAATAATAACATTTCAACCAAAGTAATTGAGAATGTACTAATTTCTCAGGTCCTAAGAATTTCAAGAATTTGCAGCAACAATTTGGACTTCAATTACCACATTAATATACTATTAGAAAGTTTTCTAGAGAACGAAATTCCTTCTTCTTTCATCAAAAGAACTTTAAGAAAAATTATTCTGAATAATAGAGTAAGGTTGGCAGATCTGCTTTAATTTTCTACACAGTTAATAATATGATTCTGACCAATCAAAGCCGTAAGGAAGTTGGCTAGAGGATGCCTATTAACTACCTAAAGGAACCTTAGTGCTATGGATATGACGGTCCTATTAAAACAAAAAAAATTAAATAATATAAACAAAATCACAAAAAAAGCTTAAAAATCTGTTTATAAAAGAAAATAAAAACAAATAAAAAAGAAAACTAGTTATTCATCACTAGGATAGCTATACTAAAAATAGTAAAACCAACATTAAAATTAATAAGATTCTGATTAATCTATAGAAGCTCACTAAGGTGATTTAATACATGCAAAGATTATTAAATAAACTGCTCGTGTATTTTATAATATTTCTCATGTATTCTGGAGAGTTAATTCTGCTCATTCTGATCATACAGATCCACAGTCTTAAGTTTATATATTTTTTTCTCTGGTTAAAATCTCCGCGCGTTGGTTTCTTGCTGTATGAGGAGGCCATCAGCCCCACCCTCACTGCCCCCAGCGTCTAGGGAGTGGCGGAAGAGGTCAGCCATGTTCTCCTCTTGTGAGGAGAAAAGTTTTTGTAACACAAGAGGTAAGCTCTCTTCCTTGTTTTTGGGTTCTAGGTTTTATAAGTTCAATGTTTGTACTTCATGTACCTTTTCTCTGTCGTTTTTTAGCTTTTCAGCTTTTAAGCATTGGTTTGTCTGTTAACATTTATGCGGGTTTTAACTCTTACTTTTCTTTGTAACTTTGAGCGTCTTTTGTGGTACCTAGGAACAGAAGATGGCTAAGCTTGTTCCTTTTCTATGCGCTGTCTATGCGCTGTTTTTTCAAAGTAGTTAAGTTCTTAATAACTAATTAATTATGCACTTAAAGCACTGCTGAAATACTTTGTACATATTGCAACTAACTGTTTAAGGTATATAACTTTCACAAAGTTTTCTTTAGTTAATTATTATCTTTAACTTATTCTCGTTTTCGTGCTGTCATAAGTTGTAGAGTAGGGGTTTTAGACTCAAGTTTTCTTTCAAAAATCTGTTCGTTATAAATTAACATTTCCTTTTTTAATTGCAATGTAAAATTTGTTTTTCAGGTTTAATTTCTCTCTCAAACGAACTTGGAATTTCGTTATAGCTGAAAATCATTTCTATTTATTATGTCACTCTCACAGCTTGAGTTCTCTTTAATCTTCTTCTCTCTGTTTAATAGTAACAGATGAAGAGCATGGGTCGGGCCATGAAGGTTAATGGATGCAAGCGAAATTGTTAACTAGTGCTAGGTCATGCTACTCTACGGAGGACATGACTTATATATATATTTTTTAAACTATTTTAGGTGGGAATGTTACTTGCATCTATGGCCTTGCAGAAACCCATTTCCAACTAGGTCTTTGTGGAAGTGAGAAAATGCAGAGTTTTTGCTGGTCCTTGATAAAGCCAAGGCTCAGTATTCTCGACACCTTCTACATTCAGTTGTTTTATTTTATTTTTTCTTTTCTCCTTTTACTCACACAGGTAGATACATAACCTTTTCTATGTTGTACTAGGTGTGAGTCAAAATTATATATGTATTTTTTTGCTTAGGTATCTTTATAGAATGTGAATTCTGAATTTTCAAAACTGCTGCGTTGCGCGTTTTGATTTTCAGGTTATTTTGCACCCTTCGTTTTAAATTCTAAAATTTTTTCCTTAGTCTTCAGTTTTGCTCTTAAGTATATATATATATATATGTATTCAAATCGTAGTCAAATCATTTATTTATATCTAATTAATTAATTACTTACATCAAGTTTTTTATACTAAATACAAGTTTTTAGTATAATAATATATATATATACAAATCGTAGTCAAATTATTTGCATCATTAATTAAGTACCTACATCTGAATTTTGTAACATCTGCCCTTAGTCTGACAACTTGGTAACAGAGCTTAATGCTTTCAGTGCATTTTTAAAGAACTTTAGAATTTCCGAATTCCCCCATGATATTGCGAATGCGTTCGTCTGCTTGTATATGCATTTTCTTCCTTTTTGGACCAAGTTCTGCCAATTCCTTTAATTGTTGTTTGTGCATCACACGTCGAATTTGGAAATTCTAAAGACATTAAAAAGTGCCTGGAAGCATTAAGCTATGTTACCAAGTTAGACTAAGGACAAAAGCGACAAAATTCAGATTAAGTACTTAATTAATTAGATGTAAATAATTTGACTACGATGTGTTTGTGTGTGTGTGTGTGTATATATATATATATATGTATATATATATACACCCCCAAAATGACTCCACAACTTAAATCTTGGCCCTCAGTCTCCGGCAGCCGGAATGTACCTGGCCAAGGCCAAGGCAGCGGCCTGTGCGACAAGAAGGCAGAGGGTGCTAAGAATCCCCGGAGGACCGGACTAGGCTGCCATCTGATGCTGACCTTGGCTACATATAACGGACGCTCCCTATCTTCTGATTCAAGGCTTCTTGAATTGGCAGAGGAACTACAAAGGATCAAGTGGGACATCGTCGGGCTAAGTGAGGTAAGGAGAAAAGGAGAAGATCTCATTGAACTGAAAAGTGGACATCTCTTCTACTATCGTGGGACAGATACTGGCAGAACTAGTGGTGTTGGATTTATAATAAACAAGAAACTGAAGGATAAAGTTGTAGAAGTTGAAAGTTCCTCTGACAGAGCTGCACGACTCGTTATCCAACTCTCGAGAAGATACCAGGATCAGATTATTTAAACTTATGCACCCACCACAAGTCATGCTGAAGAAGAAATTGAAGAATTTTATGAGGAAATTCGTGATCTAAATAATAAAGGTAAGCAGCACTTGAAGATAATTATGGGAGATTTCAATGCAAAAATAGGGCAACAGCAACAGAATGAAACTTCAGTAGGTAAATTCGGTCACGGCAACAGAAACCAGCGTGGAAATACTCTCGTAGAGTTTGCAGAGGCAGAAGGGTTTTTCATCTTGAACTCCTTTTTCAAGAAAAAGCCACACAGGAAATGGACATGGAGACATCCAAATGGGACGACAAGTGAAATTGATATTATTATGTGTAACAAAAATTCGTCATAGAAGACTGCAGTGTGCTAAACAAGTTCAACACAGGCAGTGACAATAGATTGGTGAGATGTAAGATGCACCTCAACACTAAACTTGAACGTGGCAAGCTCATAAGACAAACAAAATGTATTGACATAACCAACCTTAAAAAGCACCATAATACCTTCAAATTGGAACTGAAGAACAGGTTCTCTGCTTTAGAAGGCCTAACATCGGAAGAAGTGGATATTTCTGAAGTTAACAGAAAAGTAACCAAAGCTCTTTTGGAAACAGCAACAAAATTAGCTGGGTCTAAGAACAAATTGAATGTGAACAAATTACCAGGAAAAACCAAAATGTTGATGCAAAAAAGAAGAGAGATGAGGACAACTAAAGAAGATGTGAGTTCCAAAGTGGAATATATAGAGCTATGCAAGACAGTACGAAAAAGTATCTCTGAAGACGTAAGGAAATTCAACTGTGAACTAGTAAGGAAAGCAATTGAAAACAACCAAAGCCTAAAGATAGCAAAGGGACATCTCAGTAAGGGAAAAAAACAGATTATGGCACTGAGAAAAGAAGATGGTTCTGTAACAAGAAATAGAGGCGAAATTTTGACAAGAGTGAAAGATTTCTACTCCAAATTATATGAAAGGGATGATACATGTACTCCAGACATCATGAAAGGTGCCAGTACCAGAGTTCTTCCAGTCCTTCCAGCAGAAGTTGCACATGCAATCAAGAACATGAAGTGGGGAAAAGCTCCAGGAGAAGATGGAATTACTGTAGACATCATACAAGAAGCAAGTGGAGAAATCGAAACAGTACTCGCCTAAATTTTCACTCGATGCCTTAATGAAGGGAAAATTCCTGAGGATTGGAACAACGCTACAATGATCTTACTACATAAAAAAGGTGACATTGAGGATCTCAGGAACTACAGACCTATCAGCCTCCTATCAGTGGTTTATAAAATCTTCACTAAAGTTCTTTCACACCGCTTGAAGGTGACACTGGACATGGTTCAACCGAGAGAACAAGCTGGATTCAGGAGTGGCTACAGCACAATAGATCATATCCACGTACTGAGAGAACTAATTGAAAGAGCGAGGGGATATGAACTTCCATTGTGCATGGCTTTTATCGATTATGAAAAAGCCTTAGTAGAGGGAAATGACCGATCCGAGCTTAAACCGCAGCCCATAGACTTAACATTAGGCTGCGGCCGGGCGGACGCAGCCAGCCGCAACCAGCCGCAGCCGGGTGGATGGAGGGGCGTGGCCTGACGCAGGCATCAGGAGGATGAGGAAGTGTGGCATGGGTGAGGATGTAGGTGGCGCTAGTGTGTTGGGACGATGCTGATGTGCTGCCCCCTAGCGGTGCTTCTTGGAACTTTCGATGGATCTTTGTTTTTGAGGGATGGCAACGCCCGAGTGGGAAAGGGGTTGGATATAGGGGATGTCAACTCGATGTGCTGCCCCCTAGCGGTGCTTCTTGGAACTTTCGATGGATCTTTGTTTTTGAGGGATGGCAACGACCGAGTGGGAAAGTTGGTGGATATAGGGGATGTCAACTCGATGTGCTGCCCCTAGCGGTGCTTCTTGGAACTTTATTATTTTCTCGCCCCTAGCGGTGCTTCTTGGAACTTTCGATTGATCTTTGATTTTGAGGGATGGCAACGCCCGAGTGGGAAAGGGGTTGGATATAGGGGGATGTCAACTCGATGTGCTGCCCCCTAGCGGTGCTTCTTGGAACTTTCGATTGATCTTTGATTTTGAGGGATGGCAACGGCCGAGTGGGAAAGGTGTTGGATATAGGGGGATGCCAACTCGATGTACTACCCCCTAGCGATGCTTCTTGGAACTTTCGATGGATCTTTGATTTTGGGGGATGGCAACGACCGAGTGGGGAAAGGGCACTGCGTAGGTGTTAGATATGATGATGCTTCTTGGAACTTTATTATTTCGATGGATCTTTGATTTTGAGGGATGGCAACGACTGAGTGGGGTCCGTTGGGAATTTCTGCATTTATTCCTGTGTTTTGCAAGCAAGATTTCCCCCCTCTTCAATACTATTTTTCCCCCGGAGGAAATGTTTGCGTAACGATGCTGGGGAATTTTCTTTCCAAGGGAATAAAAATGCTCCTAAGGTCTTAGCGAGGTTCTAACTCACGATGATTTGGTTTCCAAAAATAGTCAGGGGGTCAAATGGTTTTCGTGTACTACGTATTCCCTATATATATATTTTTAAATTACTTTTACGTTATTTCTTCATGTGTTTTTATATATTTTTTGTATGTTTTGAGGGAGTTTTTTCGTGTAGATGTAATGAATTTTCTGAGGAACTTTTCTTTTTCCTCCATTCAATTTTATTTCAGACCATGAGACGAGGAAATGCTTCTTTAGAAATTATTTCGTTCTTGTTCGCAGTAATTACTGGACATAGACTTCATGTTAATTCTGAGTCTTTAACCCCTGCAATAATATTTTCTCGTAATTTTTTCGTATGTTCAAGAACTCTACAGATCTTTCCCAGTTAAAATTCTGCTCAAACAATATTTTCGGTCTTTATTTCCTTATAGCTTCCCAATTTCCGATATTTTTCTTCCTCTATCTTTGAAATTTCATTAAACTTCTCAATAGGTCAGGATTCTTTTTTCTTGGACAAACTTATGAGTCCTTTTATTCACACTATCTTTTTTTTTTTTCATTTCATTTCAGCAAACGATTATTTTAGATGCAACAAATCGTCAGATTTTGGTTTCCTTATATAGCATATTTTCCAACTTGCTTAAAAATATTCCTCAAAGCTTGCATGTATGTCAAATATACATTTTTTTTATTCTTTCCTAGTTAGCCATACTTTTCGTGGACTGCCTTGACAGGAAAGCATTCAATGTCAAGACATACAATCTAAAACCTTTTTTCTTTCGATAAAATTTGTATTCTTTGAGCTGAATATTAGTCCCGCGTGTTCCCTCATTAACCTAATCTCAGTCAGATGCTGAAGGATTTCCTTTTGCTTGTCAGCATATTGACATAAGATTAGTCACATTTTCCCTTTGTTCGTTGTTGTGAATAGTTAGAAAGATTACAAAGTTTAAAGTAGTCTATGACTAAAAGGATGCTATTTACGGCCTAACGTGCTGCGGTATTGACTTTAGATAATTGTCCTTCTTGTTTCTTCTGGATCTTTGATTTTGAGGGATGGCAACGACTGAGTGGGGTCCGTTGGGAGTTTTTGCATTTATTCCTGTGGTTTGCAAGCAAGATTCCCCCCACCCCCTCTTCAATACTATTTTTCCCCCGGAGAAATTTTTACGTAACGATGCTGGGGAATTTTCTTTCCAAGGGAATAAAAATGCTCCTAAGGTCTTAGCGAGGTTCTAACTCACGATGATTTGGTTTCCAAAAAATAGTCAGGGGTCAAATGGTTTTCGTGTACTACGTATTCCCTATATATATATTTTTAAATTACTTTTACGTTATTTCTTCATGTGTTTTTATATATTTTTTGTATGTTTTGAGGGAGTTTTTTCGTGTAGATGTAATGAATTTTCTGGGGAACTTTTCTTTTTCCTCCATTCAATTTTATTTCAGACCATGAGACGAGGAAATGCTTCTTTAGAAATTATTTCGTTCTTGTTCGCAGTAATTACTGGACATAGACTTCATGTTAATTCTGAGTCTTTCACCCCTGCAATAATATTTTCTCGTAATTTTTTCGTATGTTCAAGAACTCTACAGATCTTTCCCAGTTAAAATTCTGCTCAAACAATATTTTCGGTCTTTATTTCCTTATAGCTTCCCAATTTCCGATATTTTTCTTCCTCTATCTTTGAAATTTCATTAAACTTCTCAATAGGTCAGGATTCTTTTTTCTTGGACAAACTTATGAGGCCTTTTATTCAGACTATCTTTTTTTTTCCATTTCATTTCAGCAAACGATTATTTTAGATGCAACAAATCGTCAGATTTTGGTTTCCTTATATAGCATATTTTCCAACTAGCTTAAAAATATTCCTCAAAGCTTGCATGTATGTCAAATATACATTTTTTTATTCTTTCGTAGTTAGCCATACTTTTCGTGGACTGCCTCGACAGGAAAGCATTCAATGTCAAGACATACAATCTAAAACCTTTTTCTTTCGATAAAATTTGTATTCTTTGGGCTGAATATTTTTTCTGTCTCGTCCGAAAAAACATTCATTCTAGAGGCAAAGCGACTAATTCCGTTCTTCCCATAAACATTATTTTTTTATTTATTTGATATTCAGAGTTGTATACATTTACTATCCAAAAAAAGAGATATATTTAATGTAAAGGTATATTCTTCCAAGCTGGGGAAATATATGTATATCTTAGTTCATTTCCAGTTAAAGGAAATGCATCTTTATATTTCAATATGAAAAAAGAAGCCCTATAAGTGAAAGCTCAACCTAAAGACGGATAGATTGTTCACACTCTCTCTACTCTATGACATTTCTTTACTGAATATACCATGGCCTTTTTTTTCATGAACTGCTTTAAAATCTTCGTTCTCACTTTACTATTGTCAGATTCCATGTCCCTCCAGTTCTTTACTGAGAAACAGAAGCATTTATTCAATTTTAATTTATTAAGAGAGTAGAACTCTTTTAGGCTTTCGAAGTACTTTCAAGTCTTTCATTACGAAAATTTTCATTGTCATGAAAGAAGCCATAATCGAGATGATTTACTATCGTTTCAATGAAAGTGTTTACGCATTCATTGCTATGATGTCAGATTTCATTTTCTTATACTTCGAACAGAAATGAGTTTGAATCATTCGTCGAGAAAACATTTCTTTCATATATATATATATATATATATTTTTTTGCCTCCGAATCAAACGAACTCAAAAAATAAGAGACGCACTTTAATATTTTTTTTTCCTCTTATGAGAGGAATACGGGAATATGATACCAAAATTAAAGAATAAAGAATATCGACTTTCCTCTCAACACACCGTACATCTACGTTTTTTTTTATTTTTTTTATTTTCAATAAGCTATTTCTATATTTTTACAACTGAATAGAATTATTTATTGAAAAATTCTAAGTAAGACGAAAAATGGTTTTGTTGATTTCCTAAGAGGATGATTTTGGAAATTTTCGTTTTCTGGTAATTGTAAAAATCTCATAGAATAACATGGGAAAACTAGCATGCATAAAAGACTGTTTTGGATCGAGTAAATTGAAAGAATTTTACAAAGTTCATTTCAGAAAAGTACATTCCTTCCTAGTGTCAAAAACGAATCACTTCGTTTTTCTAAGATACACTTTGGAATCTTATAAAAGTGCATAGGGTCAAAAACGATTTTGATGATTTTACTAAGATGACAGATTTCAGATTTCTTGTGATAGAAAATACAGTGAATTTCCCATTGAATAACATGGGAAACTGCGAAATTTAAGAAGCACGTTTTCGTTCAAGTAAAATATTTTAAAAGTCTTTTTTCGAATCAGTTGAAAACAGACAGGGTGTGTTTCTGAACAGTTCATTATTTCCTAAAATCAAAACGAATCACTTCGTTTATTTATTTTTTTCCTAATGTGCGTTTCTGAAAGAAGTAAAAATAGTTTAGGTAGAAAATTGGAAATATATTTTTATGAATCCTAGACTGTTTATTTACGTATAGCTAGAGGGGTCTTCAGTGAGAGCACTTATTCTCTTTTCAAACTAAGAGAATGAAGTGTAGTCAGTTTGAAAAAAAATTCAAACTCCCCTAAATTTAGCCTTTTGTCCTGGTTTCGACTCAATACTGTAAAGCATTGCTCTCAGACCAGTTGAATTCCTGGCCCTTAATGAAATACATTAAGCCTTTCCCTTAAAAATAAGCAATCTCTTCTTCAATACCAGATCCCCAATAAATTTCTTTAAGAGTTATTCATTCACACTTTTACTTTTAAAAACTTGAAATTCATTATTATTTAACTCATTACAAAAAATGAAACTCATTCATACAAAAAATATAAATGAATAAAAATAAATAAAGCAGTCCTAAAAAAGGACTGTTTTTCTGGGTCCCCTTCATACAGCTGCTCCATGGTCGGTATAAGGAATTTTTCTTTTACCTGCTAATATCTCAGCACATTGACTTCACAGTCTCTAGCAAGTTCTTTACAATTATGCTTTCCAAGAACGCTTTGGACGGGACATGGTCTCCAGTGACTGCAACAAAAGATTCTGCTAGAATCTTGGGGTTAAGCAATGCAACGGCATCATCGAAATACTTTTGCCACTTGGATTCGGGGGTGGCATATGCACAGCTGTGGGCCGTGATGTTTGCGAATATGCGATTTGGGGGTTGGTGGCACTCCATACAATAATATAAGTTATTGACATGTTCCTGAAGGCGATCCCTTACCATGTCAGCAAGCATGATGAAAAACTCTTCATCTGAGATGGAAGCAACAGGGGAAGAAGTCCTTGGATGGTGCAAAACAGCCTTTCTAAAGACAGGTCCAAATAGTAGTTGAGTAATGCTGTCCCATATTTTTCCACATTGATCAATAAGAGTTCCAAATTGTTGACAAGTCAGCTTTATCGGAACAGGATTCAATCGACGAAAACCATGAATTCTGGGGGAAAGCACTTCTAACGTGTAACTGCCAGAAGCATCTAAGAGGGAAGGACAGCAGGAAACAATAAGTTCACGATTAATCAAGATGTCACAATTCATGCCTTGAATCCAGTGTGATTTTCCCATGAATTTTCGGAACGTTGAAGCTGACATTGTTATTCCATTCTTAGAAGGGTAGAAAGATTCTCCATCTTTCCTGTATCTTCTTACATGAACTCGGACCGTGTTGTTAAAATCGCATACTTTCACGAATGCGTTACCCCCTAAATGAAAATGATGAGGTGCAAGATTTTTCATAGAAATTCTTGGGAGGATAACTTCTCCACACGATTTGGGCTTTAAAGGAACGGACTCACATACCTTCTTAGCGAGAGTAGCAGAAATTTCAGCACTTTGCTTCATCGTGGAAATGGAATCAGTAGCACTCAAAGCAACAGACAAAAATGAAGTGACTCGTTTGAAGACTAAAGACAAACTGAAGGAACAGCTCTTATTCTAAGTCAAAACTGAGAAGAGGTTGGAGTTCGTCACTTGTTTACTGCTTGAGAGGGAAAGAGCAGAGTCATGGGGTTTAAGAACACTCGGTTATCTTCTTTCTAAAGGTCAAATTCAATCTAATGTTTGGAGCATTCTTTTGTCGAGGCAGACCATGACTCCAATACGAATTAGTTGGTGGCAGGATCTGTAGTAAAGTTCCAGATCTCAAAGATAAGGAAACTGGTTTAAACCCGTTTCGCTTGAAAACAAGTCTCTTTCCTGTCAGAGAGATACTGATGTAATACAAGACAAAGGATCTAATTCAGCTTCGTCATCACGGTGATAACCGATTTGGTTATCACCATTTCTTATAAAAGTGCATGGGGATCAAAAAACGATTTTGATGATTTTACTAAGATGACAGATTTCGGATTTCTTATGATAGAAAATACAGTGAATTTCCCATTGAATAACATGGGAAACTACGAAATTTAAGAAGCACGTTTTCGTTCAAGTAAAATATTTTAAAAGGTAATCAGTTGAAAACAGACAGGGTGTGTTTCTGAACAGTTCATTATTTCCTAAAATCAAAACGAGTCACTTCGTTTTTTTCCTAATGTGCGTTTCTGAAAGAAGTAAAAATAGTTTAAGTAGAAAATTGGAAATATATTTTTATGAATCCTAGACTGTTTATTTACGTATAGCTAGAGGGGTCTTCAGTGAGAGCACTTATTCTCTTTTCAAACTAAGAGAATGAAGTGTAGTCAGTTTGAAAAAAAATTCAAACTCCCCTAAATTTAGTCTTTTGTCCTGGTTTCGACTCAATACTGTAAAGCATTGCTCTCAGACCAGTTGAATTCCTGGCCCTTAATGAAATACATTAAGCCTTTCCCTTAAAAATAAGCAATCTCTTCTTCAATACCAGATCCCCAATAAATTTCTTTAAGAGTTATTCATTCACACTTTTACTTTTAAAAACTTGAAATTCATTATTATTTAACTCCTTATAAAAATGAAACACATTCACCCTTTTACTTTAAAAAACTTGAAATAACTTCATACAAAAATGAAACCCATTCACTTTTTTACTTTTAAAATTATAGAAAAATAGATGATAGAGAACATAGGTTCACTTTCTCATTCACACTCATGCATAAATAGTGCTGTTTGAGCTGCATGGAGGAGCTAGTGAGAATAGCTCACATCCTTTAACAGTTTTAGTCCAATTGAATGATAGATGGAGGTTTTTCCCACCCATCTTGACACCTCCATGCAGCTCAAACAGCACTATTTATGCATGAGTGTGAATGAGAAAGTGAACCTATGTTCTCTATCATCTATTTTTCTATAATTTTAAAAGTAAAAAAGTGAATGGGTTTCATTTTTGTATGAAGTTATTTCAAGTTTTTTAAAGTAAAAGGGTGAATGTGTTTCATTTTTATAAGGAGTTAAATAATAATGAATTTCAAGTTTTTAAAAGTAAAAGTGTGAATGAATAACTCTTAAAGAAATTTATTGGGGATCTGGTATTGAAGAAGAGATTGCTTATTTTTAAGGGAAAGGCTTAATGTATTTCATTAAGGGCCAGGAATTCAACTGGTCTGAGAGCAATGCTTTACAGTATTGAGTCGAAACCAGGACAAAAGACTAAATTTAGGGGAGTTTGAATTTTTTTTCAAACTGACTACACTTCATTCTCTTAGTTTGAAAAGAGAATAAGTGCTCTCACTGAAGACCCCTCTAGCTATACGTAAATAAACAGTCTAGGATTCATAAAAATATATTTCCAATTTTCTACTTAAACTATTTTTACTTCTTTCAGAAACGCACATTAGGAAAAAACGAAGTGACTCGTTTTGATTTTAGGAAATAATGAACTGTTCAGAAACACACCCTGTCTGTTTTCAACTGATTACCTTTTAAAATATTTTACTTGAACGAAAACGTGCTTCTTAAATTTCGTAGTTTCCCATGTTATTCAATGGGAAATTCACTGTATTTTCTATCATAAGAAATCCGAAATCTGTCATCTTAGTAAAATCATCAAAATCGTTTTTTGATCCCCATGCACTTTTATAAGAAATGGTGATAACCAAATCGGTTATCACCGTGATGACGAAGCTGAATTAGATCCTTTGTCTTGTATTACATCAGTATCTCTCTGACAGGAAAGAGACTTGTTTTCAAGCGAAACGGGTTTAAACCAGTTTCCTTATCTTTGAGATCTGGAACTTTACTACAGATCCTGCCACCAACTAATTCGTATTGGAGTCATGGTCTGCCTCGACAAAAGAATGCTCCAAACATTAGATTGAATTTGACCTTTAGAAAGAAGATAACCGAGTGTTCTTAAACCCCATGACTCTGCTCTTTCCCTCTCAAGCAGTAAACAAGTGACGAACTCCAACCTCTTCTCAGTTTTGACTTAGAATAAGAGCTGTTCCTTCAGTTTGTCTTTAGTCTTCAAACGAGTCACTTCATTTTTGTCTGTTGCTTTGAGTGCTACTGATTCCATTTCCACGATGAAGCAAAGTGCTGAAATTTCTGCTACTCTCGCTAAGAAGGTATGTGAGTCCGTTCCTTTAAAGCCCAAATCGTGTGGAGAAGTTATCCTCCCAAGAATTTCTATGAAAAATCTTGCACCTCATCATTTTCATTTAGGGGTAACGCATTCGTGAAAGTATGCGATTTTAACAACACGGTCCGAGTTCATGTAAGAAGATACAGGAAAGATGGAGAATCTTTCTACCCTTCTAAGAATGGAATAACAATGTCAGCTTCAACGTTCCGAAAATTCATGGGAAAATCACACTGGATTCAAGGCATGAATTGTGACATCTTGATTAATCGTGAACTTATTGTTTCCTGCTGTCCTTCCCTCTTAGATGCTTCTGGCAGTTACACGTTAGAAGTGCTTTCCCCAGAATTCATGGTTTTCGTCGATTGAATCCTGTTCCGATAAAGCTGACTTGTCAACAATTTGGAACTCTTATTGATCAATGTGGAAAAATATGGGACAGCATTACTCAACTACTATTTGGACCTGTCTTTAGAAAGGCTGTTTTGCACCATCCAAGGACTTCTTCCCCTGTTGCTTCCATCTCAGATGAAGAGTTTTTCATCATGCTTGCTGACATGGTAAGGGATCGCCTTCAGGAACATGTCAATAACTTATATTATTGTATGGAGTGCCACCAACCCCCAAATCGCATATTCGCAAACATCACGGCCCACAGCTGTGCATATGCCACCCCCGAATCCAAGTGGCAAAAGTATTTCGATGATGCCGTTGCATTGCTTAACCCCAAGATTCTAGCAGAATCTTTTGTTGCAGTCACTGGAGACCATGTCCCGTCCAAAGCGTTCTTGGAAAGCATAATTGTAAAGAACTTGCTAGAGACTGTGAAGTCAATGTGCTGAGATATTAGCAGGTAAAAGAAAAATTCCTTATACCGACCATGGAGCAGCTGTATGAAGGGGACCCAGAAAAACAGTCCTTTTTTAGGACTGCTTTATTTATTTTTATTCATTTATATTTTTTTTGTATGAATGAGTTTCATTTTTTGTAATGAGTTAAATAATAATGAATTTCAAGTTTTTAAAAGTAAAAGTGTGAATGAATAACTCTTAAAGAAATTTATTGGGGATCTGGTATTGAAGAAGAGATTGCTTATTTTTAAGGGAAAGGCTTAATGTATTTCATTAAGGGCCAGGAATTCAACTGGTCTGAGAGCAATGCTTTACAGTATTGAGTCGAAACCAGGACAAAAGGCTAAATTTAGGGGAGTTTGAATTTTTTTTTCAAACTGACTACACTTCATTCTCTTAGTTTGAAAAGAGAATAAGTGCTCTCACTGAAGACCCCTCTAGCTATACGTAAATAAACAGTCTAGGATTCATAAAAATATATTTCCAATTTTCTACCTAAACTATTTTTACTTCTTTCAGAAACGCACATTAGGAAAAAAATAAATAAACGAAGTGATTCGTTTTGATTTTAGGAAATAATGAACTGTTCAGAAACACACCCTGTCTGTTTTCAACTGATTCGAAAAAAGACTTTTAAAATATTTTACTTGAACGAAAACGTGCTTCTTAAATTTCGCAGTTTCCCATGTT
Source organism: Macrothele yani (assembly GCA_039090855.1). Lineage (NCBI taxonomy): Eukaryota > Metazoa > Arthropoda > Arachnida > Araneae > Macrothelidae > Macrothele > Macrothele yani. The sequence continues at coordinate 85,117 of JAYWMT010000144.1, forward strand.
ATTCAATGGGAAATTCACTGTATTTTCTATCACAAGAAATCTGAAATCTGTCATCTTAGTAAAATCATCAAAATCGTTTTTGACCCTATGCACTTTTATAAGATTCCAAAGTGTATCTTAGAAAAAACGAAGTGATTCGTTTTTGACACTAGGAAGGAATGTACTTTTCTGAAATGAACTTTGTAAAATTCTTTCAATTTACTCGATCCAAAACAGTCTTTTATGCATGCTAGTTTTCCCATGTTATTCTATGAGATTTTTACAATTACCAGAAAACGAAAATTTCCAAAATCATCCTCTTAGGAAATCAACAAAACCATTTTTCGTCTTACTTAGAATTTTTCAATAAATAATTCTATTCAGTTGTAAAAATATAGAAATAGCTTATTGAAAATAAAAAAAATAAAAAAAAACGTAGATGTACGGTGTTGAGAGGAAAGTCGATATTCTTTATTCTTTAATTTTGGTATCATATTCCCGTATTCCTCTCATAAGAGGAAAAAATATTAAAGTGCGTCTCTTATTTTTTTGAGTTCGTTTGATTCGGAGGCAAAAAAATATATATATATATATATATATGAAAGAAATGTTTTCTCGACGAATGATTCAAACTCATTTCTGTTCGAAGTATAAGAAAATGAAATCTGACATCATAGCAATGAATGCGTAAACACTTTCATTGAAACGATAGTAAATCATCTCGATTATGGCTTCTTTCATGACAATGAAAATTTTCGTAATGAAAGACTTGAAAGTACTTCGAAAGCCTAAAAGAGTTCTACTCTCTTAATAAATTAAAATTGAATAAATGCTTCTGTTTCTCAGTAAAGAACTGGAGGGACATGGAATCTGACAATAGTAAAGTGAGAACGGAGATTTTAAAGCAGTTCATGAAAAAAAAGGCCATGGTATATTCAGTAAAGAAATGTCATAGAGTAGAGAGAGTGTGAACAATCTATCCGTCTTTAGGTTGAGCTTTCACTTATAGGGCTTCTTTTTTCATATTGAAATATAAAGATGCATTTCCTTTAACTGGAAATGAACTAAGATATACATATATTTCCCCAGCTTGGAAGAATATACCTTTACATTAAATATATCTCTTTTTTGGATAGTAAATGTATACAACTCTGAATATCAAATAAATAAAAAAATAATGTTTATGGGAAGAACGGAATTAGTCGCTTTGCCTCTAGAATGAATGTTTTTTCGGACGAGACAGAAAAATATTCAGCCCAAAGAATACAAATTTTATCGAAAGAAAAAGGTTTTAGATTGTATGTCTTGACATTGAATGCTTTCCTGTCGAGGCAGTCCACGAAAAGTATGGCTAACTACGAAAGAATAAAAAAATGTATATTTGACATACATGCAAGCTTTGAGGAATATTTTTAAGCTAGTTGGAAAATATGCTATATAAGGAAACCAAAATCTGACGATTTGTTGCATCTAAAATAATCGTTTGCTGAAATGAAATGGAAAAAAAGATAGTCTGAATAAAAGGCCTCATAAGTTTGTCCAAGAAAAAGAATCCTGACCTATTGAGAAGTTTAATGAAATTTCAAAGATAGAGGAAGAAAAATATCGGAAATTGGGAAGCTATAAGGAAATAAAGACCGAAAATATTGTTTGAGCAGAATTTTAACTGGGAAAGATCTGTAGAGTTCTTGAACATACGAAAAAATTACGAGAAAATATTATTGCAGGGGTGAAAGACTCAGAATTAACATGAAGTCTATGTCCAGTAATTACTGCGAACAAGAACGAAATAATTTCTAAAGAAGCATTTCCTCGTCTCATGGTCTGAAATAAAATTGAATGGAGGAAGAAAAGTTCCCAGAAAATTCATTACATCTACACGAAAAAACTCCCTCAAAACATACAAAAAATATATAAAAACACATGAAGAAATAACGTAAAAGTAATTTAAAAATATATATATAGGGAATACGTAGTACACGAAAACCATTTGACCCCCTGGCTATTTTTGGAAACCAAATCATCGTGAGTTAGAACCTCGCTAAGACCTTAGGAGCATTTTTATTCCCTTGGAAAGAAAATTCCCCAGCATCGTTACGTAAAAATTTCCTCCGGGGGAAAAATAGTATTGAAGAGGGGGTGGGGGAATCTTGCTTGCAAACCACAGGAATAAATGCAAAAACTCCCAACGGACCCCACTCAGTCGTTGCCATCCCTCAAAATCAAAGATCCAGAAGAAACAAGAAGGACAATTATCTAAAGTCAATACCGCAGCACGTTAGGCCGTAAATAGCATCCTTTTAGTCATAGACTACTTTAAACTTTGTAATCTTTCTAACTATTCACAACAACGAACAAAGGGAAAATGTGACTAATCTTATGTCAATATGCTGACAAGCAAAGGAAATCCTTCAGCATCTGACTGAGATTAGGTTAATGAGGGAACACGCGGGACTAATATTCAGCTCAAAGAATACAAATTTTATCGAAAGAAAAAAGGTTTTAGATTGTATGTCTTGACATTGAATGCTTTCCTGTCAAGGCAGTCCACGAAAAGTATGGCTAACTAGGAAAGAATAAAAAAAATGTATATTTGACATACATGCAAGCTTTGAGGAATATTTTTAAGCAAGTTGGAAAATATGCTATATAAGGAAACCAAAATCTGACGATTTGTTGCATCTAAAATAATCGTTTGCTGAAATGAAATGAAAAAAAAAGATAGTGTGAATAAAAGGACTCATAAGTTTGTCCAAGAAAAAAGAATCCTGACCTATTGAGAAGTTTAATGAAATTTCAAAGATAGAGGAAGAAAATATCGGAAATTGGGAAGCTATAAGGAAATAAAAGACCGAAAATATTGTTTGAGCAGAATTTTAACTGGGAAAGATCTGTAGAGTTCTTGAACATACGAAAAAATTACGAGAAAATATTATTGCAGGGGTTAAAGACTCAGAATTAACATGAAGTCTATGTCCAGTAATTACTGCGAACAAGAACGAAATAATTTCTAAAGAAGCATTTCCTCGTCTCATGGTCTGAAATAAAATTGAATGGAGGAAAAGAAAAGTTCCTCAGAAAATTCATTACATCTACACGAAAAACTCCTCAAAACATACAAAAAATATATAAAAACACATGAAGAAATAACGTAAAAGTAATTTAAAAATATATATATAGGGAATACGTAGTACACGAAAACCATTTGACCCCCTGACTATTTTTGGAAACCAAATCATCGTGAGTTAGAACCTCGCTAAGACCTTAGGAGCATTTTTATTCCCTTGGAAAGAAAATTCCCCAGCATCGTTACGCAAACATTTCCTCCGGGGGAAAAATAGTATTGAAGAGGGGGAAATCTTGCTTGCAAAACACAGGAATAAATGCAGAAATTCCCAACGGACCCCACTCAGTCGTTGCCATCCCTCAAAATCAAAGATCCATCGAAATAATAAAGTTCCAAGAAGCATCATCATATCTAACACCTACGCAGTGCCCTTTCCCCACTCGGTCGTTGCCATCCCCCAAAATCAAAGATCCATCGAAAGTTCCAAGAAGCATCGCTAGGGAGTAGTACATCGAGTTGGCATCCCCCTATATCCAACACCTTTCCCACTCGGCCGTTGCCATCCCTCAAAATCAAAGATCAATCGAAAGTTCCAAGAAGCACCGCTAGAGAGCAGCACATCGAGTTGACATCCCCCTATATCCAACCCCTTTCCCACTCGGGCGTTGCCATCCCTCAAAATCAAAGATCAATCGAAAGTTCCAAGAAGCACCGCTAGGGGCGAGAAAATAATAAAGTTCCAAGAAGCACCGCTAGGGGGCAGCACATCGAGTTGACATCCCCCTATATCCACCAACTTTCCCACTCGGTCGTTGCCATCCCTCAAAAACAAAGATCCATCGAAAGTTCCAAGAAGCACCGCTAGGGGCAGCACATCGAGTTGACATCCCCCTATATCCAACCCCTTTCCCACTCGGGCGTTGCCATCCCTCAAAAACAAAGATCCATCGAAAGTTCCAAGAAGCACCGCTAGGGGGCAGCACATCAGCATCGTCCCAACACACTAGCGCCACCTACATCCTCACCCATGCCACACTTCCTCATCCTCCTGATGCCTGCGTCAGGCCACGCCCCCTCCATCCACCCGGCTGCGGCTGGTTGCGGCTGGCTGCGTCCGCCCGGCCGCAGCCTAATGTTAAGTCTATGGGCTGCGGTTTAAGCTCGGATCGGTCATTTCCCTCTACTAGCCTTTGATTCGGTGAAACCATCAGCAGTTGCAATGGCTCTGAAATCCTGCGGTATTGAAGATTCATACATTAATATTATTAATAACATGTATGAAAATGAAAGTGCAAAGATTCGGCTGTTTGAAAATACAACACACATAAAAATTGGAAAGGGAGTGAGACAAGGTGACACCATATCTCCGAAGCTCTTTAATGCCACATTGGAAAATGTCTTTCAATCACTGAACTGGGAAAACAAAGGGATAAAGATTAATGGAGATTATCTAACCCACCTTCGTTTTGCTGATGACATAGTCATTTTTGCAACTACCCCATCAGAGCTACAGAGTATGATCCAGGAACTTGCTGACAAGAGTAAAGAAGTGGGATTAAAAATGAACTTTCAGAAGACAAAAGTGATGTACAATGCTTTTACAAGAAATGAAGATTTATCGATTGATGGAGAAAAGCTGGAGATAACAGACACGTACGTTTATCTTGGACAGCACATATCAAGTGAGGGTCACATTGATGAAGAAATTAATCGGCGTACAAAACTTGCCTGGAGAGCTTATGGAAGAAACAGCATAATTTTCAAGAGCAATATGCCATTATGTCTTAAAAAGAAAAGTGTTTGATCAATGCATCCTTCCAGTGCTTACGTATGTTGCAGAGACGTGGACCTTAGCTAAAAGAGACATACAAAGGCTGCAGACAACTCAAAGCAGCATGGAGAGGTGCATGCTTGGTGTAACCAGGAGAGATAAGAAGAGGAACTCATGGATCCGAAAAATGACAAGAGTGGAAGACATAATGATCAGAGTTAAATCCCTGAAATGACAACGGGCTGGACATACTGCCAGAAGGACAGACCATCGATGGACAGCCGAAATTTTAGATTGGATTCCAAGGGACAGGAAAAGACCCAGAAGAAGACCACATGGAAGATGGGTGGATGAAATTCGAAAGTATGCGGGAGTGACATGGAGGAGACAGGCACAAGACAGACCGTTGTGGAGGAAACTTGGGGAGACCTTCGTCCAGCAGTGGATTGATAATGGTTGACAATGATGATGATGGTATATATATATATATATAAGTAAACTGATTCGATTAGCAGGGTCGCTTCGTCCACGATAAAATATAACAATGTTGCTTCGCGCACGATTTCCAGAGGGTCGCTTGGCACACGGTCGCTTCGCGCACGACACCGTTAAATCGAGGTCTCCAATTTCCGCAACAATACCGATTTTTTAACCCACTGCCCCAATTCCGCATGAATTTTCCGGAGCAATTCCCCATGGTTTTTCATGGGTTTTATAGCCAGAATTTTCTGCAGAAGTGCGTGGAAGTGCGTACTGTATAGGTTCAGTCAACGAGCAAGCATTTGCAAAAGCAATCGTGCGCAAATCTTGAGAATATAATTTTTCAAAATTTCTCGGACCGTTGTTGTTGAAGTTGGAATCCCTGATTTTTTACGTACATTCGTTTCTGTGGAAGTGCGGGCTGTGCGTACTGTATATGTAGTGTCAATTAGAAAGTATTTGTTGTGTGCTGTATATGTTGTGTCAATGATGTTTCTGTGGAAGTGCGTACTGTGTATGTTCAGTTCAGTCAATGATAAAGTGTATAACGCATAAATAATCCCTACCAGACAAACTAAATGCCTTGGTGTTAACAAAAGCCATGGGGCAAAAAAATAAAACAAACCTCATGCGGAATTGGGCTATGAGATGGGGAGGGGGGGGGCGGGGTAGAAATCGGTAGTCTTGCGGAAATGAGCGACCTCCAGTTAAATAGTACGTAATTTTCTATCTTTCATTTCGTGACCAAAAATATCTCTGCGTTTTCGGCAATTTTCCGTTTTATACAGGTACAGTCTTTAAATAGGTTTTACTGTAATTTCTAAAACGATCAAATACAAAGAGAACTATACTGAGCTTTTGGATACACTTGTTAAGATATCTCCTAATTATTCTGTTTGAACCTGGAGAGAAATCGTTGTCGCTAACATTTAATGCTCCCAATTTAGGGAGTTCCGGCAAAATTCTTTTGATCTTCGATAAAATCGAACATTCTTCACCTGACTAACGAGTTGCGCAAGTTTTCCATTTTATGAAGCAGTGCCAGTCACACAATGCATCTCCTGAATAAGTTTGAACCATTGAGCTTAGCTGATGATGTCTGCGTGTGCACATGTGTTGATCCTTTACTGTGTGTGTGTGTGTGTACGGGCAATTCTAGGAAAACTCGGGAACAGCTGTACTTTACCCGAGGGTAAAGTGGTAATCTGATTTCGCAGCGGACTTCTCTGAACTCCCGCCTGTCTGAAAAGTGAGACAAATGATCCTGTGCATTTTAACGTGCATTCATGGAAATGTTTCAACTGAGAAATACCAGGACTTCGTCGCAGATAAATGACAGTGACTGCTCATAATTAACGCCTCTTGAATTACAGAAGCGTCAGAATTCTTCGAAAGGAAACCAGAAAAATGGATCGATTAATTTTTCACTGTTTTTAGACACCTAGGTTTTTGGATAAATAATGGAATCCACATTTTTTGATGAAGTTTGATTACCCATTACAAACAGGCATAAACAATTCCGTGAAATCTGAAACGATGCGTTCGGAACCCAACATGATGACGTACACTGCAACAGAATTGGGTATAAAATACAGCGAAACTAATATTTTATTATAGAGCTTTCATTAGCTAGTTGTTTATACGCATACAATACATTGTATCCACTTAGGGATACACATGCGTCCTAAATCCCCCAAAAGCTTTACTTGTGCAATTCAAATGGGGCCTCCCTCCCTCCCGGAAAATACTTCATTTTTTTGTTTTTGGTTAAAATACGACTTACATTAGAAAAACAAAAGCCTTAATTTAATAAAAATTTATCAACTTACATCAGAAAAAAATGTTTTAATTTCTCTTCAATTTTCCATTAACTTTAATTTTATTCCAGATGGTGGATTTCACTTCCTTTTTTTCGCCCCCCCCGTAAAAAAATTCTATATACATCCCTGATATAATAATTACTTTTTCAAACATTTCAGGAATAACAAACTTTTTTCAACTAAAGGAGGAGGGCTTGACATTTTTATCTGTTAAAATGCATTCAACGCACTCTTGTTCCTGAATCACGATTCCCAGACAATTAGGTATGATTAGTCTACTTATTATATTTTGATGAATACCATGCGTCGTAATACAATTTTTAATATAATAAACTATAACTAGTACCATTTGAAGAAATATTAAAAAATATATAATTAGAGAAATATTTGTAGCATAAAAAGAAACGAAACTTCCTTTTTCATCATAGCCTGAATTTATTTATTAAAATTTGGCTCTGTAACCTAAAATGTCTCGGTAGGGGGAGGGATGGTAGTTTCCGGGAGGGCTTCGCCCCCTGGATGTATGCTTGAAAGAAACACTGTATGCATACACCGAAGAACTAAAACATTATAACCACCTGCCTGATATGATATTCGTCCACGTGCCGTCAAAACAGCTCTTACCCGGTGGTGCAACGACCCTACAAATTTCTAAAGCTGTCTTGTGGTATATCTGGCAACAACTCGTTATTTAATTTCCGTAAGTTACGTGGTTGAACCACCGCAGATTGGATTTGCTGTTCCAACACAAGCAACAGATGTTCGATTGGATTGAGATCTGGGGAATTTGGAGGTCAAGGCAATACCTGGAAGTCTTCCTCATGTTCCGCGAACCATTCTCGAAGGATCCGGGTAGTGTAGGATGACGCATTATACTGCTAAAAAAAGAAGGCACTACTATACTCGGGGTAAAACTAACCTGATATGCAGTTAAAGCTACGGAGTGTGTACTTCCATTGCATAATATAGTTCCAGTTTATAAGCTCCTGTTCAAGCTTGAACTGAGACTTAAAAAAAGCACATGGATGTATAAATGTTCTAAATGTCGAACGTACGCACATAAAAAAAAAAAACAAAAATCCCAGTTTCGGACGCTTTTTTGAAAAATACGCATTTTAGAGACGCCTTTCTCACTTCTGTTTTGCTTCAAAGAGGCTGTACAGTATACACGGGAGATATTTTCTGCGAGCGAGAGAGGAGAATTGTATTAGCCTGAGAGTAAGGGGAGATAAAGGCTTGGTCTTTTCTTCGTGGTTACTGTTTTAAAATACTCATTTAGAAATCGTTTGTCTGGTGGTCGGCAAGGTTGGGAAGGTGTGGGGTGTTACCAAGTTCTTTGTTATTTTTGTTTCCTCTTGTTAACATGTTCATATTAATTTCATAAATATTGCGTGGTTGAGTTGCTAAGTCTTATATGGTTGAAGATGATAGTAATTAACACATAATAATAAGCAAATGATAATAATTGTATCCAAATATGTCTAAGAAACCTTTATTTTTCTCTTCACTTAATCCCCTGAAAAGGTTGTACGTTAGCTGTGCTATGTTTCCTAACTCTCCCGCTTAAAACCCCAATTCCTTTTTCTTCTGTCCTGCTTTTCTTCATCTCTCGCGCTGTCGTGAAATCCCCTAACCTGCCGGTCCACCTAAGACCTCCCAGCCTACCCTGGGGTAATTACCTCTTCGTACTTTTCGTGACCGCTCGCTCTCCTAGACCAGAGACCACTGTCTTCTCGCCTCTCTCCCTTGTCTCCAAAAGTGCGCTTAAGCCTATCCTAAAGTTCCCCGTGAGAAACAACCACACCGTCCTTCGGTAAATCTCAAGCCTCAAAGTAAAATGTGAGGGCTAGTGCATTAGTCGGCAGCATTGAAATTGAAATCTGTAAAACATCAAAAGAGGCGCGATAGAGCTAATCTCCATTCAACATACAAAGTGCAAATACTAAGCATAGAGAAAATGTCGTCTTAGTAAATAACCCGCATCCGCTGTCTAATGGGGAACTGACTCTGAAAAATTTCTGTCACGCTGTGTGGAAACAAAGAAAGTGGAGTGCGAGATGGAATAAAAGTTGCAATATTGAGATTTTATATGAAATCCTACAGCCTAGTATAAAATCTCTGTAACAGAGGTTTGAAGGGAGACATCGAGATGGAACGCGGGAAGTTTTCTTTTCTCTTGCCTTCAGTCACCCTTAGGGGAAGGTTCCACGACAGATGGCACCCCATCAGTGCGCGGGAAATACTGAAACGCAAGATATATCTTGTCAGTAAATCGGTTTCACAGCATTAGCAGTATAGTCAGGTTAGCTTTGCCCCGAGTATAGGTGGGAATATTGTTGCCATGAAATGATATACCTGGTTTGCCATGATGTTTAGGTAGGTGGTAGACGTCATATTTTCCTGCACTTGAATGACTGGACCCGGGTTTTCTTGTGCGAATGCGTTATTCATTCCCTCAAGTCACCAGTAAGATTCTCTTTCTATGACCACCGTGTAATATTTCCTTTCACACACACACACTCTCTCTCTCTCTCTCTCTCTCTCTTTCTGTCTCTTGAAGAAAGATGCTCCTGACGTAAGAAGCTGATTGCTCTTAATTGCTGAGGGTCCAATTGTCACTCGCGATCTTTCCCAGAGCATGTGTGTCCTCCAACGACAGAGAATAAAAGAGAGGTGGGGTCTTTTTGTTCGTGGGTGCCCCACGGTCAATGGCTTTCCCGAGGGATCTCGCAAGCGCCTTTTTAACTGAAGGCAAAATTCTAGCTGCTGGTTTTCTCCCGTTGAGTGATCGAAGACATTATTTAATTATTTTTTAAATATTTCTATGTAGTATTCCCAGCAGATCATTACCCAAAGCATTACACTTCCTCCACCAGCTTGTTTTCATCCTATGGTGCATCGTGGTACCCACACACCCTCATTTAAACGCTGCACACATAATACGCCATCCACATGTGAAACACGGAATGATATTCTTTGGACCAAATGATCTTCTTTCAATCATTCGATGTCTAGTTTTGATGCTCGTGTGTCTTTCGGCGGTGAACTGCGATTAGCATGGGCACTTGGAGTGACCTGCAGCCCCATTTTCAGCAAGGCCTGATGTACTGTTTGCTGTGACACATTACTCCCGTCACCAGCATTCAAGTTACGGGCGAGTTGCGTCATGGTATATCCTATTTGTTGGCTCGTACCATACGAGATAGCCTTCGCTCACCTCTAGCATCTATGAGCCGTTTTCGGCCCACACCTTGCCGGCGGTTCGTGGTTTTTTACGCTTTCCAACCGTAGGTTGGAGAAGCGTATTTGTCCGTCTGTCTGTTTGCCTGTCTGCCCGTCCGTCTGTTTGTCTGTCTGCCCGTCCGCACGATAACTCGCGTACAAATGGTTCGATTTCAATGAAATTTTAGTATGTGGTAGGGGACCACCTGGGGACGAACTCCACTGAAAATGGGCGAAATGGGGTCAAAGGTCAGGACATAGGAGCGGGATCCATTCCATTGCCCTTATGCGTCATAACTTACGTAAAACTGCTTCGATTGCGACCAAACTTTATCATGTTGTTCCGGAGGTATACTGAACCGGCTCTGTTGAATACCATCGGGTCAATTGTCAGAACACAGGAGCAAGATTTCTTCCACAGCCATTATCCTCATAACTTGAGTAATGATTTCTGGTATGTTAGAAAGCGTATCATAATCAATACATTGCATGGTTTTATTAACTTGTTCCCTCTTCGGACCACTTTTGAAGGTACTAACCTCGGCTGACCATAAGCACTTTACAAGCCTAGCCGTTTAGGAAATGTTCTAACCCAGTCTTCTGGCTATTACAATTCGGCTTTTGTCAAACTCACTTAAGTCCTTTGCCTTTCCAATCTGAAGAACAAGAATAACACTGATTAACAGAGCTCAGTATCAAGTGTTATTTATACCGTTTTATGACCTTCACATGCGCCGTCGTTTACCTGAAGCTCTCTCGATTTGCATAAAGACGTGCTGTTCGTAATGTTTTGACTCTTCGGTGTATAACGAGTCTACGAAGTTTCTATAAATCTTTTGAACTTCGTAAAATTCTCTGTTCTCATCTGAACTGCACGTTAGGAACAATATAATTTTTTTGGAGAAACCGCATAAATCGAAGTTCAGCAAGGTTATCAGGAAACAAAATAAGTGACATTTACTCAGTTTTCAAACCTTCCTCTTTCACTGGAAATCAAACAGTTACCTGATGTTGACGACACGCCACGGTTTCGTCACAGATAAATCACTTTGCATGAAGACAAGAATGTGTCAGTTGCTTTTTAGCACGTGTATTGTAAAAAAAAGATCGTGCTTATGTTACCGGTTTGTCCGTCCGTCCGTACCCACGATATCTCTGCAACTATTTGTCCGATTTGAAAAATTCTTTTTGCATTGGGAAGCTTGAAATACGCGAATGATGATCGTTTATTTATTTATTTTTTTTTTCACGATGTACAATTTCGCCGCTAAATGCAGATGATGTCGAATTCAAAAATACGTTTTATTCCACATATTTGCTTCTAAACATCCGATTGAAGAAATTATTTTATCTTTCCATGCAATTTATGTCGAAGAGTATTTTAGATATAGTTACTTTTTCAAACTACGCATAGATTTTCCGCTAGGGGGCGTAAATGTAAATTACATTTTCCCCGATTACTCTTTTTCTAAAGCTCCGATTTAAAATTTTTTTTTTCTTCAGTGGATACACTTCTTGACGGAAAATCTTTTGCGCATAATTTCAAATTTTTGGTAAAGAATACTTCGGCCACCAGGGGGCGTAAGTGTTAATTTTTGCTTCTGATGTATTTGCCATAAAATCTGAGCTTCTAAAATATCGATTGAAAAAATTCTTTCGTGGACTGATGCCACTTACATCGATAAACCTTTTCGGGATATTTTCTTCTTAAAACATTCCACAGTTTCTCCGCCAGTGGGCGTAGATCTCTACTTCTAGGAGTCCGATTTGAAAAATTCCTTCTTTGTTGGATAGCGTTTCTAGTGTGACATGTTTTTCATATAATTTCAAAATTTTCAAGTAATTCGTAGACTTACCGCTAGGGGGCGTAAAGGTAAATTGCTTTTCCCCCTATATCTCTGCTTCTAAATCTTCGATTTGAAAAATTCTTTCTGCACTGGATACAGCTCCTGATGGGAAATCCTTTGCACGTAATTTCTAATTTTTGTAAAAAATGGTTTGGCCATCAGGTGGCGTAAGTCTTAATTTCCACTTCTGATGCATTCGCAGCAAAATATGAGCTTCTAAAATCTCGATTGCAAGAAAAATCGTTTGTTGACCGATCTACTATGTCGACAAACCTTTTAGGAACATTTTCTTCTTGAAATAATGCACGGTTTCTACGCCAGGAGGTGTAGATGTATATCTTCATTTTGTCAATATCTCTACTTCTAGGGGTCCGATTTGAAAAGTTCCTTCTTTGTTAGATAGTGTTTCCGATGCGAAATGTTTTTCCTATAAATTAAAAATATTCAAGTAAATCATAAACTTTCCGCTAGAGGGCACAAAGGTAAATTGCGTTTTCTGCGTTATTTCTACTTCTAAAACTCCGATTTCTAACATTCTTCCTGTATCGCATACAAGACCTGATGGAAAATATTTTTCACATAATTTCTAATGTTTGGTAAACAAATGTTTGGCCACCAGGGGACATAAGTGTTAATTTCTGCTTCTGATGTATTTGTAGCAAAATCTGGGATCCTGAAAACTCCACTAAATTTTCTTTTCTTGGACCGATACCGCTCATATGGAAAAACCTTTTGAGAATACTTTCTTTCTAAAATAATGCATTATTTTCCCACCAGGGGACGTAAAGTCACATCTTTTTTTTGTCGATATCTCTGTTTCTAAGAGTCCGATTTAAAAAACTCTTTCGGTGCTGGAGAGCGTTTCCTGTGCGAAATGTTTCTCATATAAATTCATGTTTTTCTTAACGCACAAGTCTGAAACCAGAAGGCGTAAGCTCACGATTCCATTTACAGCAGTATCTGAGGGATTAAACACCCCATTCAAAAACTTCTTTCTTCCGTCAGATACTATTGTTTTCCATACCGGTTCCATTGACTTTGAATAGCTTTGATAAATTTAATTTGCGTCAGAACAGATTCAAAAGACGTGCTTTTCACACCCGAAAATTCGTCTTTCTTGTTTTTACTACTTCCTGCTGCCACTTCCATTCACTACGCTTGTCAGATATACATCTCCTAGGCAAATACTGTCTTTTATCCTTCTCCCTCGCCAACTTTCGACCATTTAATATCTGTTTAGAACATATTTAGAGTTTCTTTTGCATATAGAAACATCTTAACCACCACGTCTGAGGAAATTGAAAAACATTTAGAACACAGCGATCATGTGAAGCACGAAACAAGCACAAATTGGTTCATATATCCAACTCAACATGTAACAGATGATATTTCAAAATTTCTTTCTTTTTTTTTTTTATAGGAGGTTTAACGATCACCGTGAGAAACTTAATGGGTTATAAGCAGCCACCCGTCCCTGATCTAGAGCTACTGGTTTCAGGGAAGGAAGAGAACCAGCGTTGTAGGACAAACACAACGTCCATGCCTCACCGGGATTGGAACCCGGACCCCTTTCGGACGAATGATCAGAAGCCATCGCTAAGACCACTGTGCTACCGGGACGGCAATTTCAAGTTTTCGGCAATTACTTTAATTTTTGCATTTGTTAAATGTTTTGCTTATTGCAGATCTCACTTATATCATTTTACTAGCTACAGTTTTCAGCTAACAAGTATTATTTATCTCGATTAATACTAAATAGCTTATGATTGACCAGTTTTAACCTGCCATGTACCAAAAATAGCCTTTTTTATCTGTCCGGTTATAACGAAGCTCGCACATATCGAATGTTTGACTCTTCCTTCTACTTCGATATGTACGGTTTCTACAGTATAAACAAGAAAGATTATATCGAATATTCGGTTGTATAGTTTCCGACACGCTTCATTTCTGATACACATTTCTTCTGAATCGTTTCCGACACGCAAAAACATTTCAGTCATTCATAGTCAATGGAATTCAAAATCTCTTTATTTGTCCAAAGATATGTACAATAGATACAAGAATGGATTCATTTACTCATTAAGTGAAATAAATGGAACAGATCTCTCATATACATATAAACTATGTTGACAAAAGTCACCGGAAACCCCTTCAAAAGAAAATGAACAGATCCGTGGCGTTGTTAAATTGCGCAGCACAGCTGCAAACGGTATAAAAACATGCATGTAGCTGACTACGATCATATCATACTGTGAAGTTGAGTGAAAATATCGCGGCGGGAGAGAACTGATTTTTAGAAAGGAAAGATTGTTGTTTTATACACTGGTGTGAAAAAATTAAGGACGAAGAGGAGAAATTAGCATAACAGCGGAACAAGCAGGCAGAACGGACCGAAATACTACTCAGGAGATAGACTAGGGTCCGGTACAGTATTACATGTACATACATGCAGCATGGCGTAGGGGTGGGGGTGGGGATGTCGGAAGTGTATAAAACACACGGGCGGTGTACGCTCAGCAATTCGGTGAAAGCTATTGCACGGTGTACATCGGTTTGAACGACGTCGAGTTACTGCCATCATGTGATATGGCCAACAGGCAATCCAGTAGACGACATCTGGATGACTTTACCAGAGGTCGCGTCATTGGGAAGTTGGAAGAAGGTCGAAGTGTGACTAGTGTGACCGAGGAGTTCGGGATCGCTCAGAGCAACGTTTCACCAGCTTGGAGAGCATTTCAAACGACAGGAACAGTTGTCCGAGAGTTTAGCAATGGTCGTCCACGAGCAACCACGGCGGTGGACGACCGGTATATTGTCCTACAGGCGAGACGAGACAGACGGCAAACAGCGGGAGAAATCGCAAGGCACATACAACAGACAACTGGACGTCCGTTATCGCGTTTTACCGTGGCCAGGAGGCTGCACAAAGGTGGTCTATTTGCACGACGACCAGTACGGTGTGTGCCATCAACGCCTGCTCATCGGAGACGGCGGTTTCTGTGGTGCCAGGAACACAAGATCTGGACACATCAGCAATGGGGGCGAGTTCTCTTTACGGATGAGAGCCGATTTAGTTAGTCTGACGAGCGATTCCGGAAGTATACACATCTGGAGAGAGCAGGGAATATGCAATCACACCTCCAACATCATCGAAAGGGACCGGTTTGGAGGTGGCGGAGTTCTCGTTTGGGGCGGTATCATGCTTGGTAGCTGTACTGACCTCCACATTTTTCAAGGAGTATCAGTCACTGGTGTTCGCTATTGTACCGAGGTTCTCCTGCCTCACGTGCGTCTGTTTAGAAGTACTGTGGGTCCTGAGTTCCTCTTCATGGACGATAACGCTACACCTCATCGTACAGTGGCTGTCGCAGAGCTGTTGGAGAGTGAAGATATTCAACGCATGGATTGGCCCGCAAGGTCCTCGGACCTAAGTCCAATCGAACACGTGTGGGACCTTCTCGGGAGATGCTTGGCAGTACGTCACCAGCCGCCAGCAACGATTCCGCAGCTGCGATTGGCGCTACAAGAGGAATGGGCCGTGATGCCTCAACAGCTCCTTGACAACCTCGTCCTCAGCATTAACAGACGCTGTAAATCCTACAACGCAGGCAGGGGTAATCATATCCCCTACTTAAGACTGGTTTTTCTTGGCAGCCGCCTGTCACCTGGACGTTTCTGTCTTCTGTCCAGTTGTGCTCCAAGCTACCTTTTCAATAAAGTGCCTTTGTATCCTTTGGATTCCTTGTTTAGATGGTTTTGCTCACTTGTCCCATATTCTTACACCTTGGGGATTTTATGGTATGATTTGAGTCAATGTGGAGCATTTCTGCACGACGTTACATTTGAAAAACCGTCTCGTCCTTAATTTTTGCACGCCGGTGTATTAGTGGCTTGCCCATAAGAGAAACCGAGAGGCGTTTAAACATACCCAAGTCAACTGTTTTGGATGTACTGAATAAGTGGAAGACACTCGGTGTGCCTGAAGGAGCAAAATGTACCGGCAGACCAGAGAAAATCAGTGATAGAGGACGTCGAAGCCTCAGGAGAGTTGTTATAGCTAATCGACGGAGTACTTACTGCACAAGACTTCAGTGTACAGGGGAGTAAAAATGCTGGAACCTCGGTATGTACACGTACCATTCGCAGAGAACTTCGTTCCATGGGTTACCGTGGTCGTGCGGCTGCTAATAAGCCTTTCATATCCACTCGGAATGCTTCTTGTCGCTTAGCATGGTGTGAAGAACATTTATCATGGACCGTAGATCAATGGAAACGGGTACTATGGATTGATGAATCCAGATACTCGATCCATCAGTCTGATGACCGTATGTAGGTATGGTGGCCGCCGGAGGAACGCTATTTACCATAGTGTACTGTTCCTACGGTCGAGTTTGGAGCTGGCAGTGTACTCGTGTGGGAGCGTTTTTCGTTGTATGGTCCCGGCTCATTGGTTATCGTAGACCAACCTGTTAACCAGCACGTCTACCTCGATATTCTGGACAATTATGCCCTACCAACCTGTGGCAATACTATGAAACCGAGCCTTGTTGGTACCAGCAGGATAATGCACCGAACCATAAAGGAAGGGCGGTTACGGCGTGGTTTGATGACAATTCCGTATTGTGTGTGGATTGGTCAGCACAGAGCCCTGAGTTTAATCCCATAGAGCACCTATGGGATGAATTAGAACGCCGCATAAGTAGCTTGGAGCCAAGGCTTACTACTAAGCAACAGTTAGCGGCAGCATTATGTACTGAATGGAAGCGCATACCTATTGCTGAGTTCCAAAACTTGTCGACAGCATGTCTCGCAGGGTCAGTGCATGCATTAAGGCCAAAGGTGGAGCGACACCGTATGTCAATAAATGCTATGTTTTGTTTCTCTTCTAGGTGTTCGGTGACTTTTGTCAATGTAGTGTATATATATACTGTGATAAAATGATGATTAATATTTACAGTGATGAAATGATGATTTACGATGAATGCTGAATATCAGCTATTGACAGGAGAAGCAGATCGTGTACAAATGATCAAAAAGGTAACAAGCATGATAATGAGCATGTAGCTCGGAAAATTGTCACAGTTCAGTGGACAGTTATAATATTAGCAAGATCAAAGTATTGGCAATACTAGGCAATATATGAAAAATGATGAAAAGCGAGCAGGAAGTCGTCGTAGGTCGAAACAGACTCCATGGTTGATGAATTTGAGCCAGTTGTTGTGTGGAAGCCAGATACTATAAAAATGCGAGGATTTCCAGTTCGTTGAGCTTCTGAAAAATCTGCCTGAATACGGGCGAGAGATCTATTGTCCAAGTGCGAGAGAAGTTGCTGTTCATTTTGTTGTAGGGTGATGTTGGTGGAGCTTGTAGAATGGTCGAGGTAAAATCTGTAGATGATATATTTCGCCAAGATAAAGAAAGTATGAGAGAGAGCGTTGAAGCATGATGAATGAGTGCAGTTGGAGGAAGCAAGAACTGATAGTTGTGAAATTTGCTGGGCAAACGTTGTGAAAAAAAACAACAACATTAAATGAAAAAGAGGAAGAAGAATTGGATAATGGAGATACATACGTGGGTCATAACAAAAGTTGTGCACACTGTCCATTTTTGAGAAAAGTGTGAAGTAACGGAGAAAAATTATCTTATTGCCAAACTTACTCTGTTGTCGTTCAATGTACTTCCCTCCGTTGCTAATGACAGCTTGCCAGCTGTGACTTAGGTCCTGGATGCCCCGTTGAACGCCATATTTGTTCAGCTATCGTATTACTAAGGTCACGTCCAATGACAGTTCGTCCAGTATTTCGCAGTGGATGCCAAAGAGTCAATTTTTTACCTTTGGAAAAATATCAAAGTCAGGTGTACTTGACTGAGAACAGAGCTGTAGGGTTTCCAGCCATATTTCGACAAAACTACCCGGACCAACGCCGCACCGTGTTACAATGCAATGTCATATAGCAAGATTGCTCCAGCGTCCAACAAGTTGGGGTAATTTTGAGAAATTTTCGGTCTCAACTTCGCAACTTTGTCCTCAGAAAGAAATTGTGCTTCGATCAGGGGTTCCTTCCCAAAAAATTTCTTGCAGAAAGTGTGGTTCTGTGTCGGAGTTTTTTCCCGCAGAGTTTCCATTTTCACGTACGAGCGCTGGTCTAACGCCATGATTCAACCTGAGGAGCTGCACGCTTCTATTTCCAAACCCACCCACGTCCACACAGAAAAATGATAGCGCGTCGTTCTGACATCAGTGCGTTGCTGAGAGTCTGACTTTGACATGACGCAATCATTTTACCTATTGTATCATCCGCTTCCATTTTAGATTAACATGTGCAGAACTTTTGTTATTACATTCGTATAAAGAACACAGCCTTGTGACGAGCAAAGACATTCGATGTAAAGTAACGGGAACAGGGAGTCGAGAATGGAGGAAAAGCCATTGGACATTAGATTCAGAGGGATGATTGACAAAAACAGAAAGAGAAGACCATGTAGGAGTAAGCGCAGAAGGAAGAGAGTGAATAGAGCAAGGAGAGGTAGAATGAAGGCGAAGGTGGTGATAGAGAGAACGAGCGGTGAGAGAGTCAACAAGGAGAGAGGAATTCGAGAGCGAAAGAAAATAAGCAGAAGAAACAGGTATGAGACCAGAAGAGTTAGCAATATAGCAAGATGAGGGTAGAGAGAGTGTTTCCAGGAAAGATCGGTGTTAACGAGTTGGTTAATAGAAACTAACCAGCGCGAAGCCAGGTAAGGAAATGGAAGAAAGGAAGATGAGGACGATGGAGAGCAGAAGAGTAAAAGAGAGGCTCAAGAAGAAGATATGTTGTAGACGAGAGCGGGAGCCGAGTAAGTGGCAGTGAGCAAAAGAGAAGAAGAGATTCATGGTAATGGAACCAGTTAAAAAAAAAGGTCAGTCTGATTTTTAAAATCGATAAAACATCAAAAAATAGAAATAACTGCTTTCTGAGCCAAGCGTCTGAAGAGTATGTTACGAAAATGAACAAACTGCGCATAAAGTTTATCATAGACGAAGGAATCAGAGACAAAATAATTTTCAAATCAAGCAGTTAGAGGAAGAAATAAATATGCAAAAAGTATTCTTCATAGCAAAAGTTATGCTAAACGGGAAACAAAATACAAATACGTCTTCTCCTGGAAGAAGAAAAATGCTTCGTAGAAAAACCGCAGAGCAAGGATCATCGTTCTCACATTTCAACTAATAATTGCAGAGATATGGTATCTACAGACGGACGGACGGACAAAGTGATAACGTAAGCAGGATCTCTTTTTTTTTTTACAAAAAACGTACTCAAAAGAAGTAACCAAGTTTCCACGAGAAAAAGAAACTAAAAGGTAAAATAGAGATACACGTCACACGTCACACGTGAAGATATAAAAACGATTCCACTGTCGAATCCATTCATTAAAGACTGAAGCTGTTGTTACAGGCTGAATGCCAGAGCCGTACATAAGAATATTTTTTCGGGGGATTGGACAAGGCATGTAAGTTTTTGAAATCCATCAGGACAAAATAAAAGTTAAAGAAGTATGGAAGAAAAAATTAAAACGTTATTTTCTAATGTAAGTTGATGCATTTTTATTAATTTCTAGTGTTCTAGTGTAAGTCGCATTTAAAAAAAACACACACACTTTCGGACGGGGGGCAGGAAACGCCCGTGCAGACCTCTTCACCAGGGCGTACTTAGAAAGGACCTTGAGCGTGCTTTCTAAGTACGCCCTGGTGAACAGGTCTGCACGGGCCTTTTAACTTCGAAAGCCCGGCCCCTGTTTCCAGAATTTTATGACGCGTTCTCCATTGCTTGTTGCAAATAATACGAGGTTTCCTCTGGAGAAATGAAGTTGCTCTACTGAACTGAACTACCTCAGTAGCAAACGGAATGTAACGCAGATACACGTGCCGTTTCCCCCAGAAATTCTTCCCCATGGTGGTGTTTTGATCTGACTACCTACTTATGTTACAAATGTAAACGCAGTTCATCTTCCACACTTAAGTATAAACAATGTAGCTTCGATCCTTGAAAATGTGAAGAAATACTTTCCTCATTTTTCCTGTAGCAACGATTATTATTATTCCTCTGTAGCAACAAATCGCGGCAGAAACTGGGTCATCTAGTTCCGTGAAGCTGAAAAGTCCATTCATGTAAACATTTCTCGGAAAACCCCCAAAAAACCCGACGTGTTTTAGTCTCTAATTCTGCGTATATAAACAGCACTCGGAAACGACAATAAGTGTATGACATCCAAGGAATGTCAAATCCCCAGAAATAATTATTCCATTTTCACATGAAATCCTTCTAGCAGTCAAGTTGCCGCATTTCTCGGTATAAGTGGGGATAACTGAGTTTCCTTTACAAATATGACTAACAAAAATATCCCACAAGGTCATAAAGTAACTGCATCGAGTATAAAAATTGTTCTTTTTCAAATTCCGACAGTTCCCGCGATCTCAGGGTTAAACTGGATCATCTTACAGGCCAGCTTGTCGATTTTAGCTGTGATTTAATCAACGAATCCAGTGGCTGATACACCTCCATGTCTTTCGTTCCACCCGGAGATTTCCGCCATCTGATCATTTCACAAGTTCATCTTCGTTTTGTGAGTCGAAACTGTTTTCCTTAATCCAGGAACAAAACGCTATAAACCTTCTATTAATAGAACAAGCCTGTGAGGGCCTGGAGGCAGTGGTATGATTCGCATGCATTTCCCCCACTTAATTCGAGAAAAAAAGAAGCAGCCGGGGACTGCTGCGTGCAATACGGTGATACGTAAGTCACTGACGTATGTTTTGTAATATTATGAAAAATTGCTGAAAAATGACTCGTGGAGGAAAACTATCATTGGTAACATACCGAGAATCCGTCAGTTATAAGTCAGCTACACTGTAACAAATTGCATTGAATATTCAGTGTTTCACCCCGATTAAGACGATCTACAGATCGTAAGCACGCCACCTGGCGGTCAACCATAAATTTTCGTTCACGGTGTTTAAACTGTTTGAACTGTTACTGTATTTTAATCTTGACAATCTGGCAACGTTCTTCTTAAAATGGTAAATACCTGTTTTTTCATGTACCTCTATGGGCAAACAAGTCTTTATTTCCCGGTCAGTAAAGTAAGTTGGCATATTATTTATTCCCGACCGCATTTTAGTCATGTACACTGACTGCTATTTGTTGACAATGCGACATTAATTGAACCATGTGCGTTCGGACTGAAAGTCGTAGGATGGGTAAGTCACGTGACGAAATGCAAATGATATGCGCTAGCCACCCCCTCGTTGCTGTTCCACAGGAGGTATAAAAGATGGACGCACAAGGCAACCTTTTACGGTTGCAGGACAGGAATACTGGTCTCTCCCGCCAACTGGTGATTTTCCATTCTGAAACCGCTAAATTCCCTTTAAAATTAACATTGCTTGACGTCGACGTATCAATTGAACTATTTAGAGACATCCCCACCAGTTCCACATCTAAGAGACCAGCTCCTAGACCTAAAGTCAAGACTCGCCCCCGTAGGTCTCTTCCCCAAAGGCGTCCCTCTTCTACCCCTTTTTCTACAAATTTTCCTAAATCTGCTCTCCAGGAAAGCTCCAAGCTCACAGAGCTCGAACTTTGACGTAGATTGGAATATCTTAAAACGTTTCAATCTATGAGCCTTCCTAATGCAGAGTAACCCATTCCCCTCATCTCTCCTCACACTTCTTTAATTAAAACTACAAAAAAAAAATCTCCAAAAAATAAAAATAAAAAACTCTGAAAGCAAACCAAAAAGAGTTAAACAAAAAGGCTCTATTCATCGTTGTTGTGCATATTCGTGTATAATCAAGACTTCCTTACTAGGCTTCCTGCAGCACTGTGGTTAATTAATTAACCTTTAAGGGCGGCCTCCTGGATGCCCAATCTCCTAAGACAAGGTTCACAACACATATCTCCTTTCAGCTTACCCCCAAACGCTTCTTTAAACTCCACTCTGATCATCTCCTTCAAATTTTCCAGAGTGATATGAGTTTTCCATGCAGTCCGCACTACCTGTATGCTTTTGCTCCATTCTTAGTGCACCACGGCAACATTTCTCCCGCCTTCAACGTTCGCACTTCATTCCTGCTGCTGCTCCGTCTTTGGACAAGACTATCTGCGAATTTCCAAAAATCTCCTAATTTCCAGCACAATCTCCGTTTATCACCCAAAACACAAATTTCTGTGTAAAACTCTAATTAGTCCCTATCGCATCAAGTCTTGTCTGCAAGCTCTGTTCGACGGCATTTGTTTCAGAGAGGCCTCATCGCTCGCCGTTTTTTTCTCAATTTCCCTTGACCTTACAATACAGACGTCAGCGACTGCAATAGGGTCACAAACTCAGACACTGGAATGATGAATGCCACCGCATAATGCTTTCGGATGAGTTGCGGTTGAACCTAATGACCCATGATGGACGAATTCATGTACGACGACACCGCAGTGAACTGCGTCTAAAAGCATACATAAAATCAAGTCACTTTTCCCCACACACCTACTTGTCTACTTGCATGGTAAGATTCATCTTACTTCCTTCATAGTGTGGCATTTTGTTCGTTGATCTTTGGACATTTTAAATAACGCTGATATTTCCCGGTAGGTAGCATAAGGGCACTTTCTTTTCGCTGATTTTCTTGTTCCCTCAAAACATGCTTTGAAATACAACTGCCGTTCCATAAAACTGAGAGTAAAATCCCACAAAATGAAGAAATATAGGTACAGCAAAATATATGTTATTCTTTCTCAAAGTATCTTCCCTCGGATGATACGCAACGGCCTCATCGTTCAGGCCTCTTTTCAAAGCATGCGGCGAAGGCATTTTGTGGAAGCTGCTTTAGCAACCCCTATACAGCTTGAATAACGTCAGCATCTGTGTTGAATGTTATCCCATGAAACTTCTTCATTGTTGGAAACAATCAGAAATCGCACGGGGAGAGGTCAGGACTGCAGGCAGGCTGTGGCATGATTTCAATACTGCATTTCATGAGAAACTGTTTAACACAAGCAGCCACATGTGGGCGAGCGTTATCATGGTGTAGTCTACTTGCACACCAGGTTCCGGTCGCTTAATCGATATAGGTCTTCGCAGACGCTTCCAGACTGAGATGTAATATTCAGCATTGACAGTAATTTGTGGAGGAACGGCATGCTGGTAGACTACACCTTTATGATCAAAGGAAATTATCATCATCACCTTCCCAGCTGATTTGGTTTGGCGGACTTTTTTTCGGAGAAGGCGAGTCTGTGTATTTCCAGACACTCGTTGCGCGCTTCGCGAGGGGTCTAAATAGTGGACCCATGTTTCATCTTCAGTTATTACTGTGTTTAGAAAGTTTGAATCTTTTGCAATCATTTGTTTCCGCTCTAATACACCTGAACTCTGGCTAACAATTATTGTCTCGTCAGGTGATGAGGTACCCATCTGGAACCCCCACGATGCAGCAGTAATTAGCCGCGTAGAATGCGGAATCCCGACGTCTTTGAAATATTATTTAACGCCGCTATGTCTTCACACGTCATTCGTCAGTCTTCTTGCAGGATAGCCCAAACTGTGTTAACAATATACTCCGTAAGAACACTTATAATGAATATAACTTTTCACTAAGCTAATTATAATGAATATCAGCTTCTTCTAAACTAATGCTTCTTCTAATGCTTGTTGTTTGTTAATTATATCATGAATAAACTTTCCTGCTAGTAGTGTAGTAATAATAATGAACAAGCTTTTAACTGCTAGTAATGTTGTAATAGTAATTAAAATGAATAAAGTCTTATGCTGGTTGTTAATAATAATCAACTAATGAAATAAACCTAACAGCCAGACAGAGATCTGACAAAACTATGAACTGAGAAAGGCGTACTTACTTATGACAATCTTTTATTTGATAAACTTCTGGCTCTCACATAAACTAAGATCTCTTTATACAACAACAGCTTTCTGACACATAAACCACCGCTCACTTCGTACAACAACAGCTCACTTTTACAACAACAGCTCTCCCTACGTACATCAACAAAAAGCTCTCTTTAGGTATCGTTGAACGCGCCTATTTATACTGGCTACCACCACGTCATGCCTTACACTCATTGCCAGATCTCATTCAGCGGGAGAAATAACATCTCGTTCAGTAAGAAGATAATTTACATAGTAAAATAAAATAACCAGAGATAGTAAAAATCAAAAGGAAAGTGAATCGAGAGTATACGTTACATCATCTCCCCCTTAATTTTTTTTTTTCGAAAAACCTATCAATTTTGGAGTGTAAGTCTTACACTTCGTTGATTGACGTTTATCGACCTCTTTTTTGTTGTTGTTTTGGTGGCAGCAATATGTACAATCTCAAACTTGGCATGACAAAGTCAAGAAATCTGTATTCGTCTGTGAAACACTTTATATACTTGAACAAAACAAACCTGCATCGGCATACCTTCCTTTTATTCTGCCTAGCAGGAATCACTTTTTTAATTTCAAATTACGTTCTCATTATTCGTTGAATACACACCAACTGTATCAGCAGCGAAGATTGCCTGGAGCTGCCTAACAGTAACAATTTTATTATTTTACCCCTAAGCACATAGATATATATATATAAATTTGGATTAGTAGATGGACATAGAAGAAATATATAAAAAAAAACATATATACACAAAAAAGAATGCATAGGCCCACACGAAAAAAAGAAATTCTGACACGCCAACTGGTCGTGCAGGAAAAACAACAAACGGAGAAAAGAACCTGTCCACGAGAACTAACTTATCTCGAGGACGCATAAAAAACTCTAGTACGATAACGTTTTCCAGGCCTAATCGGACTGGTAAATTCAGGTGGCGTTGGGCGTTTCAAGGATTTGAATGGATCTGGAACATCTGTATTCTGTCGGTCAAGAAATCCCGGCGGCTCACAGGAACGGTCAGGAACGGCTGAAATCCGTCGGTCAGGAACGGCTGAAGTCTGTCGGTCCGGAAATCCCTGCGGCTGATAGGAACGGTCAGGAACGGCTGACGTCCGTCGGTCAGGAACGGCTGAAGTCTGTCGGTCAGGAAATCCCTGCGGCTGACAGGAACGGTCAGGAACGGCTGAAGTCTGTCGGTCCGGAAATCCCTGCGGCTGACAGGAACGGTCAGGAATGGCTGAAGCCCGTCGATCAGAAACGACCGAAGTCTGGCGGTCCGGAAATCCCTGCGGCTGACAGGAACGGGCTATCCCAGGCTTTTGATATGTATTCCCTTTGTGCTGGGGCCCGTGGTGTCCTTCCAGCATTCTTTTGGACGGACGTGGCTCCGGCCACATCGTTTGCTTTCGCTTTCTCCCTCGTGGAATGAGAGCAGCAGCAGGCATCGGCCCTGTTTGCCCTGAGCGTAGGTTCCAGGGGCGAAACCCGGGCGGATGCAAGGATCTCTGCCTTCGTCGCTGTTGCGGCGAAGCAGATTGGGGAGACAAGTTACGTTTTTGACCAGCTTTTGGTGTTACTGGACGGTTTGTAATTGGTGTCTGACGTTTAGGAATAGTCAAATTATTGTCCATAACTGATAAATCCGAAATATCTGAAGCCTCTGAGTCGCTGCTGTAATTTAGTGGTCGTGCAGGGTGATGTTTATTTCTGCCTATAGGAATACTTTCTAACGAGGTATTCAAGGAAGTAGGAGCTTGTGTTGGTGCAGAGTTATCAGGAAACGGTGCAGCAATAGTCTTGGCAATAGTTGGAGGGAAAGGAACGATACTAGTATTTGAAGAACTTGATTCGAGCCTCCGTCTCATGGGAGAATCAGGTTTCGTGTTTGGAAACCCGTCTTGAAGAGGGAAGGGTGAAGAAAAAATCACTGGAGATTCTTCAAAAATGTTTGTTGGTTCGTCCAAAATTTTTGGAGGTTGATTGTGAGATATAGACCCTTGAGTCTGTGGAACTGAAGGTTGAGTAGGGTTGATTATAAAATCGATCTTTCGTTCATGATACTTGCGACACTGAGCAACGTGTACGTATTGAAATTGATTGTCAGGTTTTTCAAGAACAATGTTATTTTCAAACACATTTGCCACCCGATATGGACCTTCGTTGCTGGGTGCAAATTTCTTCACTAAAGTATGAGAAACAGAAGACTGGAACTGCGTTTCCACGAGAGTGAAATCTCCAACGACAAGATCTGGTTCCCTACGCCTAGTATTATAATATCTTTCTTGAGCCGCTTGTGCTCCTAGCATTGCAACACGAGCTTTTTCAGCCATGATTCGTACTGATTGCGGAGTTGGTCGCTGGTTTAGTTCGTCGATAATCCCCGTTAAATTTTCAAAAGGGGTTTTAATTTTGCGACCCAGAAAAAGTTCTGCAGGAGTAATTTTAGTAGATTCGTGAATAGACGAGCGGAGGGCTAACGAAAAAAGCTCAAGATGGTCATCTCATCGCTCGTGATGATCCATGACAAATGTAGCAATCATTTTAACAAGCGTACGGTTTACTCGTTCCGCAGGATTACTCTGGGGATGATATGGGGAAATGAATTTATGCTTAATGTGTACTCTCGCACACATTCTTTCAAAAATGTCAGAAATAAATTGGGGACCATTGTCCGAAGCTACTTTATTAGGTGCACCATATCTAGAGAATACTTCATTATTTAATACATTACAAATAACTTCTGCCGTAGCGGCTTTAATGCGAAAAACTTCAACCCATTTAGAAAAATTATCAGTTAATACTAGAACGTAACGAGCTTTGTTTTTAACAGATAAAGGATAAGGTCTCGATAAATCTATTGAAATAATATCAAAAACATGAGAACTTGAACTATATTTCAAGTGACCGGCCGGTCTTACATTACGGTAATTATTAATCTGACACAAGTGACATGATTGAACGTATGCGAGCACACTTTGGTACATGCCAGGCCAATAGGCAACATCCCACAATTTACAACGGGTCTTGCGAATACCTAAATGGCCTGCAAGAGGTTTGTCATGAAATTCGTTTAAAAGGGCCATTCTAAGGGTTCGCGGAATACATGGGCGAAACTCTGCCCTAGTAGTCCTAGATTTCGTATAGTAAAGAAGACACTCTATGACTTCAAAATGTCGTGACCTTCCAGCCAGAGAAGGATCACTTTGTAGGGTCGAACCCGTAAGCAAAAAATTATAGATATCCCCAAAATCTGGATCATTTATTAATTCTACCATCATCTGCTCTCTGGATGTTATATCAGCTATTAGAAGTAAAGGCTGACATCCAGGAGTAGTTTCTGTGGGGAGCCCACTAATCGGAACGCGAGACAATGCGTCCGGTAATTGATTCTTATGACCTGGCTGATACGAAATTTTGATATTGCTCTCTTGTAACTTCAGAGCCCACTTCATAAGTCTTTGAGATAGGTGCTTAGCAGAATTCAAATACTGAAGGGCAGAATGATCCGTAATTATGTTAACTGTCAATTCGTTAAGATAACATTGAAATTTGTCAAGAGCATACACAACAGCAAGACATTCACGTTCCGTAGCTGAATAATTGCGTTCAGCTTTGGCTAAAGTACGAGACGCAAAAGCTATTGGATGCCCAGCTTGTGACAAACGCAACCAAGACCAACTCCGGATGCGTCAGAATAAATATCAAATTCCTTAGTATGATCCGGGAAAGCCAACACAGGAGGCTGAGTCAACGCAGACTTCAGTGTTTCAAACGCAGCGTTAGCCTTAAGTGTCCAAACAAACTTCTTGTATTTATGTATTTACGTTTCAAAGCATACAATGGCTCACAGATTGTATCATAAGCGGGGACGAACTGCTGATACCATCCGGTCATTCCCAGAAAGCG
Source organism: Macrothele yani (assembly GCA_039090855.1). NCBI lineage: Eukaryota > Metazoa > Arthropoda > Arachnida > Araneae > Macrothelidae > Macrothele > Macrothele yani. The sequence goes on from JAYWMT010000144.1 coordinate 113,129, forward strand.
TGATAGTTCTTTTGCAGTTTTAGGCCGAGGAAAGTCAACAATAGGCCTAATGTTTTCATTATCCGTAAATAAGCCGTGGGGAGTGATTTTTAACCCCAGATATACAATCTCGTCCCTCGCTATCTGGCATTTACTAGGTTTTAACGTCAAGCCAGCATTGTATATGAGTTGGAACACCTGTTTGAGCAGAGAAAGGTGCTCGTCAAAAGTCTCGGATGTAATAATAATGTCATCCAAATATACATGCACATGGGGACCCAGAATAGGTCTGAGAACCGTATCTATAAGCTTTTGGAAAGTAGCAGGTGCAGAAGCTAGTCCAAAGGGCATACGCAGGTATTCATAAGCCCCAAAAGGAGTCACAAAGCCTGTTTTATCAACAGAGTCCGGATGTACTGCTACGTGCCAATATCCACTCGCCAAATCCAAAGTTGACATCCATTTAGTTGATGACAGGCCATGCAAAATATGCGACATGACAGGTAGTGGATAATTGATCGTTTTTGTGACTTGGTTGAGCTTGCGGAAATCTGTCACGAAACGAAATTCATTGGGTTGTTTCTTTGGAACCAAAAAGGCAGGAGCAGCCCAGGCGCTTGTTGATTCCCTTATTATGCCCTGTTTAATCATTTCAGCAATTTGACGTTGCATTTCCTGTTTCTTATGGGGAGCACAAGGGTAAGGCTTCGTCGCTATCGGTTTCGAACCATCAGTGTCAATGACATGATAAGCCACCTGGGTGAAACCAGGTTGATCAGAAAATAAACCAGGGCTTTCCTGCAAAAGTAGAGAAAGCTGGTTTCGTTGCCTCTCATTCAATTGGTTACCCAATAACAAACTCGTTATATCTATAGGAACCGTAGGAATCACTTCGATAGGTTCCGGAAAGGAAATCACATGTTGTACGAAATTCAGAGTTATTTGAAACGTATTAATAAAGTCCATTCCTATTAGACATTTAACAGGTAGTTCGTCTATAAGCAGGAAAGAATGCGTAAAACGAGCCTTTCCCAGCCCTAGAGATAATGTGACAGTTCCTGTGATACTGAAGATTTCGTTATTTGCACCTCGCAAATACTGCGTCGCAGGCTGAACGAGTATTGCAGGAAAATTGTCAGTGCAAAACTTCGTATTTAGGGCTGATATTTCAGAACCAGTGTCGAACTTTGTCTCGACAATAATATCTTCAATTGTCAAGAATACATCAGGCAACTGAGGAGTTTGAACAGTCACTAATACTGTTTTAGGGTCAGAATGCTTGGTATCAGGAAGCAGGACCGACCCTTGGTCTACTTCCTTTGGAAGTTTAAAGGATTCCTGGTTGGAATATCATGCGGTCTGAAACCTCGGCCCTGCCGGGTATCGGGAAAATTTTCACGATGAGGAAAACTGCGTGAAAACTGCTGCGGGAACTCCGCATGTCTGTTGACATTTTCATTTCTATTACTTCTTCCGTCAGCACGGGCAGAAAAGTCATCATTGCCCTGAGCATGAAAACGTTCCGAATTCTGCGAATTGGAACGGGGTCGAGCATACTGTGCATTTGTACGATATCCCAAAGATTGTTCAGAAACTCGCGGTTGGTTTGCCACTCTTCTGTGTGGTGGAACGTATGAAGCTTGGGAGTGCACTTGTGTATGCTCGCGTTGAAAGTTATTAGGCCTATTATGCCGCTGAGGGTTTTCGTAATAAGCCTCGCGGGGTGCCCGAGCATGGTGAGTTGAACCATGTTTGCCATGTCGCTCTTCATACGTTCGTATGAGGCGAAGGCATTCATGAATTGTAGCAGGGTGTCGAACCTCAAGAAAATCTTGTAGAAATAGGTCGAGCTGCTGCAATAGGGTATCCAACATGTCGACATGACTGGCATGTGGATCCCATAAGTTATATAAGCGTGTTGTTTCCAACGCAAATGCAACAGGGCTATCGTTGGGTCGACGAGAAAGAAGTTGTTGTGCAAGGCTAGCTCGACTGAGGCCGAAAGGAAAGACCTCCAAAAATTCTGCTCGGAAATTCTCATAATGAGAATCCGGGTTCGACACTCTCCACTGCCGATACCAGGTCTTAGCGGTATCCTTCAAGCAAGTGCCTGCGATTTGTACTTTGCAGTCTTGAGGAATATTATAGAGATCAAAATGATCTTCCAAATCTTCGAGAAATTTTAAGGATCCCTCCAACCCATTGAAAAGAATTGTTCCTGCATGCGGCACGAAATGGGCAAGCATTCTGCTTCGCTGAGAGGATTGAACTCCCTCAGGTACGACCCGCGACTCAGAGCAATAGGAAGCTGGTGCATTACGAAATTGTGAAGAATGCCTGGGTACGTGTAGATCATTCATATCAAACTGAGACCCACAGGCTTCTTGCAAATTGTCAAAAAAAAAAAAAACACCATCACCATCGAAACTTGCCTTAGGGTGAAAAATTGAAGTTGTCTCAGGTAAGGAAGACATGGGTAATAATTGTCAAGATCTCGTGTTCGAGGAAAGTTCGGGTGCCAATTATAATGAATATAACTTTTCACTAAGCTAATTATAATGAATATCAGCTTCTTCTAAGCTAATGCGTATTCTAATGCTTGTTGTTTGTTAATTATATCATGAATAAACTTTCCTGCTAGTAGTGTAGTAATAATAATGAACAAGCTTTTAACTGCTAGTAATGTTGTAGTAGTAATTAAGATGAATAAAGTCTTATGCTGGTTGTTAATAATAATCAACTAATGAAATAAACCTAACAGCCAGACGGAGATCTGACAAAACTATGAACTGAGAAAGACGTACTTACTGTGACAATATTTTATTTGGTAAACTTCTCGCTCTCACATAAACGAAGATCTCTTTATACAACAACAGCTCACATCGTACAACAACAGCTCACTCTACACACATCAACAAACGCTCTCCTTGGGTATCGTTGAACGCGCCTATTTATACTGGCTACCACCACGTCATGACTTACACTCATTGCCAGATCTCATTCAGCGGGAGAAATAACATCTCGTTCAGTAAGAAGATAATTTACATAGTAAAATAAAATAACCAGAGATAGTAAAAATCAAAAGGAAAGTGAATCGAGAGTATACGTTACGCACTTTCAAGTCGACCAGGCATAGTAACGACTTCTGCCGATAAACGCCCTTTTTTAAAATCATGGTGCCATCTAAAAATCGTTGACTCACCCAAACATTTATCTTTGTAAGCTTTGTTCATTAAATCGACTGTTTCTGGAATCGTTTTAATCAAACGATAGCAAAATTTTATCGCAGAACGTATTTCACTTCTTAACTCTGAATCACTCGCCTCTATAGCTGCATAGCGAAATGCAGAATAACCTTAAACAACTGCGCAATAACAAAACCAGAATCGTCTGCCAAGACTAATAACTGTTGCCATAGATACTTCCTTAATTCAGTTCATCGCCTGCATTGTTATTTTTCCCTTTCGCAGTGTTGCCAACTCAAAAAAATCTTTTTCAGTTTTTATGGAACGGCCTTTGTATATATGTGTATGTCAGCTTTCTTGTGCTACATCGGAGTCTGTGCTGGAAATGTCATGCACAATTTCTAATCGAGACTTCTTGATTGTCATCTCGTTAATTTTTATTGACTATAATCGAATCTATTCAAACTGGTAGGCGGTAGCAAATGATAGGAGAGTATTTTATAGCTTTTTGACCCCGCGATCAATGTAAATTCCTTTCTTACAACTAACCAGAGCTAAGAAAATTGACTATCTTTAAACTGGATTTCGAAAGCACGATCATTTTATGTCTCAGAGCTTTTCCTTGACTTTCATTAATGAAACAAAAGTCAAAGGTTCTGTTGACGATGCAAATGAGTTTCGAGTCCAATCGAACTCTCCCACGTCAGTAAATTTGAAGTAGTGATTAAGCTTTGCTGAAGTTGTTCATGCTTGAACAGTGCAAGTGTTTGCTCTACCAGCTACAGTAATTCTTTTTAAAGATTTAAGCTGTAACATTAATTAAACATTACGAGTGAATCATTCTGCAAAGCTGTATGTTGCTTTTGATCAATTAACTTCGTCTGTACAAACTTTTACGTTCCCATGAAGTCCTTGTAAATTTTGACTGAAATCATTCAAGTGTTCAGCTACTTAGGTAACCTAAGTAAGCAGAATTTTGTAGCGAATAACCGTCCTCTCCATTTTATCCGTAGTAGGAGTCACTCTGAAAATATATTTGCTGTTTTTTTAGCTCATGTCATCTAATCAAAACTACTTTTCTCTTATAGAAAGTTGCTGACGGTAGAAGGAAACCGGTTAATACTCTGATTCCATTTCCCAATATAAAACTGGCTTACAAAGACGCATTTGAAACACTTCAAATTTATTTCTGATTTGGGGGTTTAACAACAACCGTGAGCTGCTCAGTGGTCTATAAATACTGACGCCCGTCCCTAATGTAGGGTCACTGGATGTAAGGAAGGTATATAAACAGCGCTGTCAGACAGATGCACCGCCCGTGCATAACCAGGGGCTCGAACCTCGCTCCATTTCGGACCAATGACCAGAAATCGACTCCCGATACCACTCTGCCAACATGAGAGCTTTACTGGGATTTAAATAATATATCTGAGAATATTCTGGTCCAACTTTGGGATACCAAGACTACGAGCCCTACTGTTGATACAGTTGGGATTTCAGCACGAAAACTTATACACGAATTTTTGTATTGTCTTAAAATGTATAGTTCCTATTTATTCGTTTTGGAAATTCTTTCAGAATAAATAATGTTCTTTCGAGGTCGAATCTCTTAAGGATTCAGAAGTGCTTTTGATCACATTATGTACAAAAGGTATGTACATATCGTGACTACTACACATTGTGTACCTCGCGTTGATAAATTTGCGTTAATGCTTAAAAATAAATTACTCTTTGCCAACAAACGAACATCAACGACAAAAAAAAAAAAAAAAAAACACAAGCACCCTGAGAAAGTCATTCGATTCTGATGAAACTCCGTATGCAAGTACCTCAGAGCCGAATATGCAAATGATTAAAAATAACGATTAATGACGAAATAGTGGCTAGTCACAGCGCATGGGAACCCCGCATCGAGGAGGGTATATCAAGAGCATAAGCTCGCACGCAAGGACAATCGTGACAGCGGATGGCTGTAGCATTAACCTCTACGGACTATCAGGATGCCTCGACGTCGACCCGTGCATAATACGATCGGTTGAGCGAGTTTGAGAGAGGATGTATAATTGGGCTGAGAAAGACCGGTTGGTTAAGTCGCCGTATGGCCAGGCGTTTGGATCGGAGCGACGTGGCAATCGAAAGATGTTGGCGCCAATAGGTTGAGGAGAGCACAACCCAGCAGCACGTTGGCAGTGGACGGCCGAGAGCAACGACAGAACGCGAGGCTCGAGCGATAGTGAGAGCTGCATGAGCAAAACCCATTTCGTCAAACTCAACCATCCATGTCTATGCTGCGTCGTATACAGGTACGGGAGTGGCCATCCGAACCGTTGCCAGACGACTTGCAGTATCACGTGGATTACGTACATTCGAGGAGGCCATTCCGCCGCCTATCGCTGAGCAGCGAGCATTGCTGGAACTCGTTGCAGTGGTGTCGGTCCCAATCAACGTGGGATAGTATCCAGTGGCGTCGTGTTGTCTTCAGTGATGTGTCACTGTTTGTAATTGCAGCCGATGACCAGAGCATACATGTCTGGAGACAATCTGGCTAGAGCACGGATTCTGCCTTTAACATGGAAAGACACACTGCTGACTGTCTGGGGTGCCATTTCTTACAATAGCCGGACAACCTTGGTAGTCTTGGGTACCACCCTCACTGCTCAACGGTAGGCTGACGATATTCTACGACCTGTTGCGTTGCCATTCTTTTCGTAGCATCATCGAGGAATTTTTTAACAAGATAATGCCCTGCCACACACACTATACGGCTCTTCCAGGCCTGCCCCAGCAATGTTGACACCCTTCCATTGTCATCCCGATCGCTCGACCTTTCACCGATCGAACATGTTTGGGAGATAATGGGACGCCACTTACGCCCATCCCAGAATGTCGGCAAACTGACCCGCAATTCGGACACCATCTGGGATTGCTACTCTGTAAAAAATTGCCGTGAATAATCAGTGTTTCACCTTGATTAAGACGGTTTACAGATGGTAAGCACGCCACCTGGCGGTCAACCATAAGGTTGCGCAGTGGTCTAAGCGATGGCCTCTGATCATTCGTACGAAAGGGGTCCGGGTTCGAATCCCGGTGAGGCATGGATGTTGTGTTTGTCTTACGACACTGGCTCTTTCCCTTCCCTGAAACCAGTGACCCTAAATTAGGGACTGGTTACTGCTTATATCCCATTGAGTTGCTCACGGTGGTCGTCAAACCTCCAATAAAAAAAAAACACACAAAAAAAAACGGTTTGAACTATTACTGTATTTCAACCTTGACAATCTGGCAACGTTCTTCTTAAAGTGGTTGTATACCTGTTTTTTAATGTGCAATCCGTCGACTGACAACAACTCTGTGGGCAACACGTATTATTATTTATTCCCAGTCATTAAACATGCTAATGAAGATTACAGCATTAGACGTTTTTATTTCCCATTAGACATTATAACGAAGTAAATTTCTCCGTCATTTTTGGTCCACGCCGGGGATCGAACCCGAGTCCACTTAATCCGTAACAAGTCACTGTACCAACTGAGCTACGAAGGACTTTCGTTCTTGCTGCTATCTGTCTTTATGTCGTGTGCGTCCTGCGGGGCAGGTACGTCACATCTCCCCCTCCCCCCGAAAGAGGGCCGGTGGCATGACCCACGGGTCAGCCGTGACCATGAATCGTCGCAGGCAGCCATCCACTGTAGAACGTGCACTTGAGAACTCCCAGTTAATCTAGTGTGTGGAATGCAACATCCCACGCATTTATTTTTCGAAGCGCTGAAGAAGGGATTCTCTTATTTTTCCTATCTCGCGGTGTGGAAAGAACATCACACCATTGCGAGATCTTTAACGGCCGGGTCATCCGGGAAGTTTGGACGCCATTATAACGAAGTAAATTTCTCCGTCATTTTTGTCCCCGCTGGGGATCGAACCCGAGTTCACTTATTCCGGAACAAGACGCTCTACCAACTGAGCTACGCAGACGTCGGAACAAGACGCCCTACCAACTGAGCTACGCAGACGTTCCTTCTTGCTGCTATCTGCCTTTATGTCGTGTGCGTCCTGCTGGGCGGTGCACGTCACAATTCGTTTGAATCATGATATCTGGATCGTACGTCACAACATGTTAATGAATATAACATGTATTATTAACATGTATTATTTGGAGGTACGTCACAACATGTTAATGAATATAATACGTATTATTAACATGTATTATTTGGAGGTACGTCACAACATGTTATTTAATATAACATGTATTATTATTTATTTGTCATTAGACATGTTAATGAATGTTATGGTCATTAGACGCTTTTATTTCCCCGTTATTAGACATGTTAATGAACGTTACGATATGGTACTATAACGTTACAGTTTATTGACTGGCCACTCAGCTGTCGGTATATCTACCGTAATTTGACCCTGCAATTTTTTATAGTGTATAGCTCAGGACAGTATGCGTGAACTGTGTGAATCTATGCCGCTTCGGGCAACCGCTTGTTCCCGAGCCTGAGGTGGTGCTACAAGGAACAGACTTGTTCCACTAGTGTGGTTGTTTTATCGGATAAATGGCCCAACTGTTCTGGAATTGCAACCATTTCCTTTCCTATACATGTATAGTTGTATACATTGCACATACCAGTTTTCATCTCGATTGGACGATTCTTTCTGGGTCCTTCATTTTATTTTTCTAAAAAGAGTGTATTTTCAAATATTCAATATTTTCTTTCTTAGAAAATTCAAATTATCAATTTCTTGCCGTTTCATCATTACAAAATTTGCGTATCCATCTGAATTTTCCTCCGTACTTCAAACCTTTTCATGGAACATCACTTAGCCGGGACATAACACTTGGGAAACACAGTCCAATAGGAATAAATTTTTTGAATTAGATTTTGACTGTTAATGAATAATGAAATTGAAATTCATAATGAAATTCATTTGGTGATCATGCGTGCAATATGGTTGTCAATATATAAATTTCACCCTGTTTTTGTGTAGTCTTTGAATAAATAACACATAATTAATCACTAAAAGCTTGTCAAGAATTCAATTGGAGTATTCATTTCCTTTACATAACTTAATAGACAGACGAAAAATTACATTTTAACTTCTAGTGAAAGTAAAAAAAAATATCTATATATTTGTAACACAAGTGTCATATTTAAGAGGTAGTATTGTTGGGTAAAGAAGAAGTGGATATTTCGGAAGAAGTGGATATTTCGGAAGTTAACAGAAAAGTAACCAAAGCTCTAATGGAAACAGCAACAAAATTAGCTGGGTCTAAGAACAAGTTGCATGTGAACAAATTATCAGGAAAAACCAAAATGTTGATGCAAAAAAGAAGAGAGATGAGGACAACTAAAGAAGATGTGACTTCCAAAGTGGAATATATAGAGCTATGCAAGACAGTAAGAAAAAGTATCACTGAAGACGTAAGGAAATTCAACTGTGAGCTAGTGAGGAAAGCAATTGAAAACAACCAAAGCCTTAAGATAGCAAAGGGACATCTCAGTAAGGGAAGAAAACAGATTATGGCTCTGAGAAAAGAAGATGGTTCTATAACAAGAAATAGAGGCGAAATTTTTACAAGAGTGAAAGATTTCTACTCCAAATTATATGAAAGGGATGATACATGTACTCCAGACATCATGAAAGGTACCAGAGTTCTTCCAGTCCTCCCAGCAGAAGTTGCTCATGCAATCAAGAACATGAAGCGAGGGAAAGCTCCAGGAGAAGATGGAATTACTATAGACATCATACAAGAAGCAAGTGGAGAAATTGAAACAGTACTCGCCCAAATTTTCACTCGATGCCTTAATGAAGGGAAGATTCCTGAGGATTGGAACAATGCTACAATGATCCTGCTACATAAAAAAGGTGACATTGAGGATCTCAGGAACTACAGACCTATCAGCCTCCTATCAGTGGTTTATAAAATCTTCACTAAAGTTCTTTCACACCGCTTGAAGGTAACACTGGACATGGCTCAACCGAGAGAACAAGCTGGATTCAGGAGTGGCTACAGCACAATAGATCATATCCACGTACTGAGAGAACTGATTGAAAGAGCGAGGGAATATGAACTTCCATTGTGCATGGCTTTTATCGATTATGAAAAAGCCTTTGATTCGGTGAAACCATCAGCAGTTACCACGGCTCTGAAATCCTGTGGTATTGAAGATGCATACATTAATATTATTAATAACATCTATGAAAATGCAAGTGCAAAGATTCGGCTGTTTGAAAATACAACACACATAAAAATTGGAAAGGGAGTGAGACAAGGTGACACCATATCTCCGAAGCTCTTTAATGCCACATTGGAAAATGTCTTTCAATCACTGAACTGGGAAAACAAAGGGATAAAGATTAATGGAGATTATCTAACCCACCTTCGTTTTGCTGATGACGTAGTCATTTTTGCAACTACCCCATCAGAGCTGCAGAGTATGATCCAAGAACTTGCTGACAAGAGTAAAGAAGTGGGATTAAAAATGAACTTTCAGAAGACAAAAGTGATGTTCAATGCTTTTACAAGAAATGAAGATTTATCGATTGATGGAGAAAAACTGGAGATAACAGATACGTATGTTTATCTTGGACAGCAGATATCAAGTGAGGGTCACATTGATGAAGAAATTAATCGGCGTACAAAACTTGCCTGGAGAGCTTTTGGAAGAAACAGCATAATTTTCAAGAGCAATATGCCATTATGTCTTAAAAGAAAAGTGTTTGATCAATGCATCCTTCCAGTGCTTACGTATGGTGCAGAGACGTGGACCTTAACTAAAAGAGACATACAAAAGCTGCAGACAACTCAAAGAAGCATGGAGAGGTGCATGCTTGATGTAACCAGGAGAGATAAGAAGAGGAACTCGCGCATCCGAAAAATGACAAGAGTGGAAGACATCATGATCAGAGTTAAATCCCTGAAATGGCAATGGGCTGGACATACTGCCAGAAGGACAGACCATAGATGGACAGCCGAAATTTTAGATTGGATTCCAAGGAACAGGAAAAGACCCAGAAAAAGACCACATGGGAGATGGGTGGATGCAATTCGAAAATATGCGGGAGTGACATGGAGGAGACTGGCACAAGACAGACCGTTGTGGAGGAAACTTGGGGAGACCTTCGTCCAGCAGTGGATTGATAATGGTTGACAATGATGATGATGATGATGATTGTTGGGTTGTCGGAAAAGTCATGACGTATTTTAACCATGTTTTGCAAAGGACATTTATTGATAGAAATAACAAAGATCAATTAATGATATAATGCCCGTTTTGTCCGATAACCTTTTGCCATTTTTCAGTGAGCTGCAGAATGCCTCTTTCATAGAAGGGCCTGCCTTTCGTGGCGAAAAGCTCTTCAAGGTGCTGATTTACAGCCTCATCTGAATTAAACGTTATACCACGCAAGGACTGTTGAAGAGAGCGAAACAAGTGAAAGTCTAACTGCGCAAGGTCAGGCGAGTATGCTGGGTGTGGCAACACATCCCACCCAAGCTCCAATAATTTTTGGCGTGTAATCAAACTTGTGTGTGGTCTCGCGTTGTCGTGATGGAACACAACACCTTTATGATGAACGAGCTCTGGACGTTTATGGATGATGAATTCTTTCAAACTGTCCAATTGCCGACAGTACACATTCGAATTGATTGTTTGGTTCCGTGGTAGGAGCTCGAAAACCACGACACCTCAAAATCCCACCACACTGAGACCAGAACCTTCCGCTGATGAATGTCTGCTTTGGATGTCGTTTGAGGCGAAGCAGCACGTCGGGACCAAGACCGTTTGCACAGCATATTGTTATACACAATCCACTTTTCGTCACCAGTTATCAGTCGCTTCAAAAAAGGATCGTTTTCCTCACGTTTAATGAGCATATAGCAGATGTTTATACGCGCCGTGAACTGAGCTTCTTTGAGTTCATGAGGACCCCACACATCGAGCTTGCTTACGTATTCCATCTTCTTCAGGTGGTCGTGAACGCTTGAATGATGGAGTGCAATGTGTCTGCAATCTCTCGTGTCGTGTAACGTGGGTTTGACTCGATCAATACCTTGATTTGGTCGTCATCAAATTCGGTTGGCCTCCCGGACCGAAGAGCATCGTTGAGGTCAAAATCACCAGCACGGAATTTTGCAAACCACCCGCTGGCACTGACGTTCTTGTAGAGCATTATCACCGTACACTTTACGCAACGTTTCACAAGCTTGACGCGCGCTCTTCCCTTTACGGAAGTAAAACAGTAAAATATGGCGAAAATCACAGTTTGGTCTTCCATCTTCAACTTGATGTCAAATCTCCGCAAATGAACCAAATCGCTCACTAATCCTTTTAGACTGCAGCTAGAACTAGCACCTGTCGAATGCCATAGCGATAACAGAGCTGCGCGTGACTCTAGCACTTCCAAAACCGCCCAACCGCAATCGGGTGCTAAAATACCTCATGACTTTTCCGACAACCGAATATTTTTTCCATGCTTTCCTGGAATGCGCTCCTGTCGATATTATTAGGTGTGTAACTTAATTCTCAGCCACAGGCACGACACGTTGACAGCAAATTATAGCAAATCGAATACGTACCTAATCAGGGAAATAATCCCCGTCGTGTTGGATACATTTGAGCCATCGGCTGCAGAATGCCACTGCAGAAAAAAGAGGGCTGTTTCGAGTTGATAAAGTCATCAATACTTGCGTGGACCTCCTCGACAGAAGCGAAGTGCGTATCACTCAAGTGATGTTGCAGAGAACGAAAGAGGTGATAATTCGAAGGGGCGAAGTTTGGAGAATACGCCGGGTGGGACAAAATCTCCCATCCCAGGTCGGTGATCGCGTTTAAAGTCGTTTTCGTGGTGTGAGGATGCGCGTTATCCTGAAGCAACAGAACCGACCTTCTGCCCTTTCCGGTGTATGGCCTTTTCGCCTCCATTGCGTCACTCACACGAATGAGTTGCTGACAATAACGCTCAGCATTGACCGTTTCACCAGGTTTGAGCAACTCATAGTGTACGACACCAGGCTGATCCCACCATATGCACAGCAACAACTTCCTGGCATGGATATTCGGTTTCGCGGTACTGGTGGTAGGCTGACCTGGATAAACCCACGATTTGCGCCGCTTAGGATGATCGTAGAGGATCCACTTTTCATCACAGGTCAAAATCTTGTGGAATAAATCCTTCTTCTTGAATCTGGAGGGCAAGGACACAGCAACATCGTAGCGCCTAGACTTGTTCGCATCTGTGAGTTGGTGGAGCACCCAACAGCCCTCCGTGTGAATCCGTCCAAGCTTGTGCAGGCGCTTTGCAATGGCTTGCCGTATTACTCCTAGTTCCTGGGAGAGCTCTGACTGTGTGCGACAGGGACCCACGTCTAACAATTGTTCCAGTTCTTAATCGTCAACATTCTGTGGCTATCCCGGAAGTTCTGCATCACGGAGATCGAAAGTTCCCTACTTAAACCGCTGGAACCACTTCATACGCGTACTGTAGGACACAGCAACCTCACCCACAGCAGCACAGATCATTTGCTGGACTTCCGCGGCACTTGTTTTCAGTTGAAACGGAAACAGGAGGCAGTGCCTCAAACGTTGCTTCTCGAACAACATTGCTTTCACCGTCAACTTTCGTCCCTTCTTCCACTACAGCTGTCAGCCGTTACGGTTGTCTGGAAAGCTGTTGGATGGCGCTGCAATAAGCCATCATCGCACTCAGCTATTTGCATTTGCCGACGTTTTATGATCGCTTGCGGTTAGGGGCCGAGAATTAAGTTGCACACCTAATACACTGGCGTGCGAATTTGTCGAATATAACGTCGTGCAGAAGTGCTCCACATCGATTCAGATCATACAATAAGATCCCCAAGATGTAAAAATATGGGACAAGTGAGCAAAACCGTCCAAACAAGGAATCCAAAAGATACAAAGGCACGTTATTGAAAAGGTAGCTTCGAGCATAACTGGATAGAAGACAGAAACGTCCATGTGACAGGCGGCTGCCAAGAAAAATCCAGTCTTTAGTAGGGGATATGATCACCCCTGACTGCGTTGCAGGATTTACAACGTCTGTCTATGCTGAGGACGAAGTTGTCAAGTAGCTGTTGAGGCATCGCGGCCCATTCCTCTTGTAGCACCAATCGTAGCTGCGGAATCGTTGCTGGCAGCTGGTGACGTGCTGCCAAGCTTCTCCCGAGAAGGTTCCGCACGTGATCGATTGAATTTATGTCCGGGAACCTTGAGGGCCAATCCATTCGTTGAATCTATTCACTCTCCAACAGCTCTGCGACAGCCACTGTACGATGAGGTGTAGCGTTGTCGTCCATGAAGAGGAACTCAGGACCCACAGCACCTCTAAACAGACGCACGTGAGACAGGAGGACCTCAGTACAATAGCGGACACCAGTGACTGAACCTCCTTGCAAGATGTGGAGGTCAGTACGGCTACCAAGCATGATACCGCCACAAACGAGAACTCCGCCATCTCCAAACCGGTCCCTTTTGATGATGTTGAAGGTGTGATTGCGTGTGCCCTGCTGTCTCCAGATGTGTATACTTCCAGAATCGCTGGTCAGACTAAATCGGCTCTCATTCGTAAAGAGAACACGACCCTATTGCTGATGTGTCGAGTTCTTGTGTTCCTGGCCCCACAGAAACCGCCGTCTCCGATGAGCAGGCGTTAATGGCACACACCGTACTGGTCGTCGTGCAAATAGACCACCTTTGTGCAGCCTCCTGGCCACGGTAAAACGCGATAACGGACGTCCAGTTGTCTGTTGCATGTGCCTTGCGATTTCTCCCGCTGTTTGCCGTCTGTCTCTTCTCGCCAGTAGGACAATATACCGGTCATCCGTCGCAGTGGTTGCACGTGGAAGACCACTGCTAAACTCTCGAACAGCTGTTCCTGTCGTTTGAAATGCTATTCAAGCTCGTGAAACGATGCTGTGAGCGATCCCGAACCCCTCGGCCACACTAGTCACACTTCGAACTTCTTCCAACTTCCCAATGGCGCGACCTCGGATAAAGTCATCCAGATGTCGTCTACTGGATTGCCTGTTGGCCATATCGCACGGTGGCAGCAACTCGACGTCGTTCAAAGCGATGTACACCGTGCAATAGCTTTCACCGAATTGCTGAGCGTACACCGCCCGTGTGCTTTATACCCTTCCGACACTGCCCCGCCCCCTACGTGATGCTGCATATATGCGCATGCCTTACCGTACCGGACCCTAGTCTATCTCCTGAGTGGTCTTTCGGTCCGTTCTGCCTGCTCGTTCCGCTGGTATGCTAATTTCTCCTCTTCGTCCTTAATTTTTGCATGCCATTGTATATCACGGTTTTTCAGTTTTCTTCGGTGGCATTTTTGATGCGTGAACGAATTTCTGAAAGTGAGTAGATGGTTGTCCACCTGTGTGGACAGATATACAGTGGTGGACAAAAGTACTGGCTCACTTGGTATGTTTTTAAACAACAACAAGAACAAAAAAAAACCTAGTGAAAAATAGTTGGAAAAAAAGCAATTTTTCTCAAAACGAAAACCATGTACACACAGCTAAAAATAACATAAAGGATATTACTACAAAAAGTTTCAAACGAATATGTTCATAGAAAGTTGATGAAGCTTCCTACGCATCAAAACAAAGGACAAAAGTATTGGCACAGTGGAACATAAAACAACAAAAATATTACAATTAATATTTTGCAGTGAACCCCTGGTTTGTAATCACCGCTCTTAGTCTCTTCGGCATTGGGTGCACCAATATTTGCGTTGTTTCAGAGGAAATTTTCTCCCAAGTCTTTTCAAATGCTCCATGCTTAGTATCTCATGTTTTCTCACTCTATTATCAAGTTCTTTCCATATATGTTCGCTAGGATTCAAATCAGGGGATTATGGGGATTTTGAGAGTGTGGAGCGTACGATAAAATATCCATTGACGGACGTATTTTTAGGATCATTGTCCTTCTGGGAGTAAAAGTCACTACAAAAATTCAGTTTATCCGCACTTTGCTGAATATTTTCCTGGAGAATATTAAAATACATCATTTTGTCCATTATATTATTTGTGATTACAAATATCCCTCGCCAGCAGCTAACATGCAACCCCACACCATCATCCCACGACTCCCATGCTTTACTGTGACTTGAGCATTCTTTTCTTGCAGCTCTGTTTTGGGCTTTCTCCAAACGAAATTGTTTCCATTGCAGCTCATTCGAGTGAATTTACTTTCGTGTGAAAACAGTACTTTTGACCAAAACGTCTTACCTTTATTTAAATGCTCTTTTGCGAAGGCAAGCCTCTTTTTCCGATTAATTTTACTTATATACTGCTTTCTTCTGGCTATTGTAGCTCTGTAGCCACCTTAATGAAGGACTCTGAGGACATTTTTGGTATGAACCACCTTGTTCAAATCTTCCTTTAACATTGTTGCAACTTCCGCGAAGCTGCGAACGGCGCGTTTCACGTCATCATTGCTGGTGTAATGGTGTCCAGCCAGCGCGTTCTTTAAAGCGGGAAAGAAGTGGAAGTCGCCGGGCGCAAGGTCAGAAATGTAGCGGCGGGGGAGGGGGGAGGGTGTCCACGTGTTCCCAAACTTCGCTACTCTCGCATTTTCATCCAGTACCAGATCACCAGAAGTTGGAAGGTCTGGACTCTTTCGTCGAATGGACACCGTTCCACCATGAAGGAAGTCCAGCAATAAAACCCCTTTGGCGTCCCAAACTACACTCAGCGGGATCTTGCCGGCAGGAAACTGAGGTGCTTTCACTCCATGGATGCGAATTTTGACTCTGGAGTGTAATGATAGATCCAGCTTTCGTCTCCCGTCACAATGCCGAACAGAAAATGATTGCCTTCCTGTTCGTAACGCAGGAGATGTGGCAGACTGATGCCCATTATGTGGGACTTGGGATTGGAAGTCAGTTGTTGAGGTATCAACCGTGCTGACACTTTGCGGCCGAACAGGCTGTTGCGAATGATGAGATGTTCTCCGGCATGTTCGATCTTCAATGCTGAGGTAAGCGTGGTGCAGAACCGTAGCAAGATTTTCTTATGTGGAAGGGCAAGACTTGAAATTACGTCCCTTCCAGATCAAAATTACGCCCCTTCGAGATCAAAATTACGTCCCTTCGAGTTCCACTCCAATAATGCGTAGTTTTTACTTTCTCACACACTGCCATCACAGGAAAGTATTATAATCGCTCAAAAATCGCACTTCAGGTTTTTAACATGATTTTATTAAAAATATAAAAACTAAGAAAAATACCCAAGAACCGCAGGTTGTAAATACCAAGTAAAGCGTAAACGTTACATGAACGCCGACAACACAACACTCCAGAGAAATGCAGAACGAAAAACAAACGAGACAGAACGTATGAGTATCGGATAAAAACGGAACAATAAGAAGAAGCTTTAGGTGTAGGACTTGGAAAAATTCCGTTTAAGTTTAAACGCTCAGAGAACTTTCTGAGACAGACCACAAATGATTAATTAGCTCTTCATCCCAACGACATGTTCGGAAAGGTCGTGGAGGTTAGGCATGTCAGCATATTGTTTTTTTATGCCTCCATTCACTGTTTTGGAGAATTCCCTTCATGGATATGAGATATTCACACGTCATAATGTATGCTACTCTGTACCCTGACTAACAGCATGGTATACTGTATGGTACTAATCAAAGTCCTTAAAAAGATAATACTGAAGGATTTAACTATCTTCTTAGTTACACATTTTATTTTATACATCCTCCAGAGCATGAATTTAATCCCCTGGAACGACCATTCTGGGACGGCAACGGCTCTCCCTGCCTTCCCGGTAGCTACGGCCCTCCCTGCCTTCCCGGTAGCTACGGCCCTATCCACAGTGATCGTCTGTCGGAGCAAATCAAACTGCTGACACCATCGCTGCACCATTTGCTCCCTCATCACGTCCAGACCATAAACCTCAACGGGCCGCTTATGGATTTCCGTACCACTCTTAGCGGATAACCGACCTGCCCCACTTCATCTTTCGTCCACGTTTGTATCACGCGACTGTTCGCCATCATGCGACTCAAACACTTATGACAAGGGCACGCTCTGAGCGGTGGTTGCTCGTTTCCACCTACTCCTACGAATGCGCGGCATTGACCCAGTAGACTAAACGTCGCTCAGTGGAAGAGACGAATGTCCATAAACTGCAGACGATATAGTTTTCCCGATCAGTGCATCACCTCCGACAATATCGATGCTCGAAACTTATTTTCTGACTACCCCTCATAATAAAGAGATCCTAAGGTTCCAAGTGCAAGTCTGAACAATTTTTCTACGACCAGTCCCTGTTAATTTTTTTAGGTTTTATTAATATTCCTGTACGTATTTTATACTGTATTTATCGGAACGTAAAACAAGACCTTTTTTCCGCATTTAATCTTCCCAAAATCATGGGTTGTCTTATAGCATCATCATATCATCATCATTGTCAACCATTATCAATCCACTGCTGGACGAAAGTCTCCTCAAGTTTCTTCCACAACGATCTGTCTTGTGCCAGTCTACTCCACGTTACTCCCGTATACTTTCGAATTTCATCCACCCATCTCTCATGTGGTATTTTTCTGGGTCTTTTCCTGTCCCTTGGAATCCAATCTAAAATTTCGGCTGTCCATCAATGTTCTGTCCTTCTGGCAGTATGTCCAGCCCATTGCCATTTCAGGGATTTAACTCTGATCATGATGTCTTCCACTCTTGTCATTTTTCGGATGCGCGAGTTCCTCTTCTTATCTCTCCTGGTTACATCAAGCATGCACCTCTCCATGCTACTTTGAGTTGTCTGCAGCCTTTGTATGTCTCTTTTAGTTAAGGTCCACGTCTCTGCACCGTACGTAAGCACTGGAAGGATGCATTGATCAAACACTTTTATTTTAAGACATAATGGCATATTGCTCTTGAAAATTATTCTGTTTCTTCCAAAAGCTCTCCAGGCAAGTTTTATACGCCGATTAATTTCTTCATCAATGTGACCCTCACTTGATATCTGCTGTCCAAGATAAACGTACGTATCTGTTATCTTCAGATTTTCTCCATCAATCGATAAATCTTCATTTCTTGTGAAAGCATTGTACATCGCTTTTTTCTTCTGAAAGTTCATTTTTAATCCCGCTTCTTTACTCTTGTGAGCAAGTTCCTGGATCATACTCTGCAGCTCTGATGGGGTAGTTGCAAAAATGACTATGTCATCAACAAAACGAAGGTGTGTTAAATAATATCCATTAATCTTTATCCCTTTGTTTTCCCAGTTCAGTGATTGAAAGACATTTTCCAATGAGGCATTAAAAAGCTTGGGAGATATGGTGCCACCTTGTCTCGCTCCCTTTCCAGTTTTACTATGAGGTAAACATAGGATCAATGTTTTTACTGAAGTAGTAGTATATAACAGTCGATACTTTGCGATCGGAGCGCGTTGCAGTTCAAGGGTAAGCTTTTCCCGCCCTTACATCTGCCGGCACACAAGCAATGCACAGAAGTGGTGTCCCTGCCTTACATTAGGAGCGCCCTCTCGGTTGTTCTCACTCAGTGAAGGTGAAGAGGGAGTGTTAGTGCATCGGAATGTTTAATACATTATTTCGTGTATGGATGACCACATTGAGAGAAGAGCGTCTATAGTAACGAAATTTTAAAAACCACCACCCGTTGTTATGATGCAAATTTTAAATGTATGGTGGTATGATGAGCAAAGAGCAGCAGCCACTGACTACGCTGTAGTTAGAACATACGACGTAACTGAAGCCAGCTGTCTCAAGAAGCATTTAAGAAGCACCTAAAGCAAAATGTGAAGTCAGCAGTTTCGTAGCTGCACACAGATTTGTGGTCATCATACCAGGAGGCATCACCTTACAGGTTCTTGACATTTACTTCAACAAGCCGTTTAAGAACCACCTTCGCGCCTTTACATGGAATGGTCGCTGACAGGCAATGTTTCTCTAGCACCTTCTGAAAAACTAAAGAAACCTGCAAAGTCAGCATAGTGCAGCATCTCGTCGGATACATTTGTTACAATTATTAGTGTTAATGACTTTATTTTCGAAGATTGTTTATTGCAGCATCCTTCGAAAAACTTCCAAAGCATTGGGATTCTACGTCAATTGTTCTTTAATTTCGTACTTTCCTATTTCAGTTTAGATTCAACAGTGCATACATTCAAAAAGTGCTGCTTATGGAACAAATTAGATTGAACTGAAGATGATGCAATATGGGAAGATCAGTTCAAATCATCTTCAGTTCAAATTAGATTGAATTAAAGACGATGTAATCTGGAAAGATCAGTTCAAATCATCTTCAGTTCAAATTATATTGAACTGAAGACGATGTACTATGGAAAGATCAGTTCATATAATCTTCAGTTCAAATTAGATTGAACTGAAGACGATGTAATATGGGAAGGTCAGTTCAAATCATCTTCAGTTCAAATTAGATTTAACTGGTGACGATGTAATATGGAAAGATCAGTTCAAATCATCTTCAGTTCAAATTAGATTGAACTGAAGACGATGTAACATGGGAAGATCAGTTCAAATCATCTTCAGTTCAAATTAGATTGAACTGAAGACGATGTAATATGGGAAGATCAGTTCAAATCATCTTCAGTTCAAATTAGATTGAACTGAAGACGATGCAATATGGGAAGATCAGTTCAAATTAGATTGAACTCAAGACGATGTAATATGAGAAGGTAATGACTATGAAAGGACCAGAGTCCTAAAGTGAATAGAGTGAGAATGATAACGACCAAATAAAAAACTGACTCTCGATTTTCGGTACTGACAGAATTGTAATTCGAGGTTTATATTGCACCCTGTGTTACAAAAAGGATTTTTACATTGAAAACAAGCTTTTTTTTGTGATTTGGATTTGAGGTTTGATTTAAGAATTAACCTGATGTGGAACTATAAGTCTGTCAAAAATGGAAAATAATCAAATCAGCAATTAACAAACGATCCTGTGCTACTGAAACTCCGCTGACGTTTAAAGAAAATTCTGGTAATTTTAATGTTGATTCAAAATCAGTCGCTGATGAATTCAACAATTACTTCATTAACATAGGTCATGATTTAACATCTCAGCAAAACGTGCCCACAAATACTAATGGTTATGCTTGTAACGTATACTCTAGATTCACTTTCCTTTTGATTTTACTATCTCTGGTTATTTTATTTTCCTATGTAAATTATCTTCTGACTTAACGAGATGTTATTTCTCCCGCTGAATGAGATCTGGCAATGAGTGTAAGTCATGACGTGGTGGTAGCCAGTATAAATAGGCGCGTTCAACGATACCAGAGAGAGCTGTTGTTTATGTGCGAGGAGAGCTTTTTGTTGATGTGCGTAGAGAGAGCTGTTGTTTATGTGCGAGGAGAGCTTTTTGTTGATGTGCGTAGGGAGAGCTTTGTTTTATGTGTAAAGAGATCTTCGTTTTATGTGTAAAGAGAGCTTCGTTTATGTGAGTAGAGCTTCGTTCATGTGCAAGGAGCTACGTTTTATTGAGTAGCTGTGTGACCCGTGAAGTGTATGTTGGATACTACCAGGAGTTTTCTCTAATGAAAGATTTTTCTTTAGTAAGTACGTTTCTCTCAGTTCATAGTTTTGTCAGACCTCTGTCTGGCTGTTAGGTTTATTTCATTAAGTGTTATTAGTAACAACCAGAATAAGACTTTATTCATCTTAATTACTACTACAACATTACTACCAGTTATAAGCTTGTTCATTATTATTACTACATTACTAGCAGGAACGTTTATTCATGATATAATTAACAACACAAAAATCATTAGAAAAAGCAATATTCATTATAATTGGCGCCCGAACTTTTCTCGAACACGAGATCTTGGCAATTCTTACCCACGTCTTCCTTACCTAAGACAACTTCAATTTTTCACCCTAAATCAAATTTCGATGGTGATGGTGTTTTTTTTTTTGACAATTTGCAAGAAGCCTGTGGGTCTCACTTTGATATGAATGATTTACAAGTCCCCAGGCATTCTTCACAATTTCGTAATGCACCAGCTTCCTATTACTCTGAGTCGCGGGTCGTACCTGAGGGAGTTCAATCCTCTCAGCGAAGCAGAATGCTTGCCCATTTCGTGCCGCATGCAGGAACAATTCTTTTCAATGGTTTGGAGGGGTCCTTAAAATTTCTCGAGGATTTGGAAGATCATTTTGACCTATACAATATTCCTCAAGACTGCAAAGTACAAATCGCAGGCACTTGCTTGAAGGATACCGCTAAGACCTGGTATCGGCAGTGGAGAGTGTCGAACCCGGATTCTCATTATGAGAATTTCCGAGCAGAATTTTTGGAAGTCTTTCCTTTCGGCCTCAGTCGAGCTAGCCTTGCACAACAACTTTTTTCTCGTCAGCAAGGACCCAACGATAGCCCTGTTGCATTTGCTTTGGAAACAACACCCTTGTATAACTTATGGTATCCACATGCCAGTCATGTTGACATGTTGGACACCCTATTACAGCAGCTCGATCCATTTCTACAGGATTTTCTTGAGGTTCGACACCCTGCTACAATTCATGAATGCCTTCACCTCATACGAACGTATGAAGAGCGACACGGCAAACATGGTCCAACTCACCATGCTCGGGCACCCCGCGAGGCTTATTACGAATATCCTCAGCGGCATAATAGGCCTAATGACTTTCAACGCGAGGGTACACAAGTGCACGCCCAAGCTTCATACGTTCCACCGCATAGAAGAGTGGTACACCAACCGCTCGGTTCTAATTAATCTTCTGGATACCGTACAAATGCACAGTATGCTCGACCCCGTTCCAATCCGCAGAATTCGGAACGTTTTCATGCTCAGGGCAATGATGACTTTTCTGCCCGTGCTGAGGGAAGAAGTAATAGAAATGAAAATGTCAACAGACATGCGGAGTTCCCGCAGCAGTTTTCACGCAGTTTTCCTCATCGTGAAAATTTTCCCGATACCCGGCAGGGCCGAGGTTTCAGACCGCATGATATTCCAACCAGGAATCCTTTAAACTTCCAAAGGAAGTAGACCAAGGGTCGGTCCTGCTTCCTGATACCAAGCATTCTGACCCTAAAACAGTATTAGTGACTGTCCAAACTCCTCAGTTGTCTGATGTGTTCTTGACAATTGAAGATATTATTGTCGAGACAAAGTTCGACACTGGTTCTGAAATATCAGCCCTAAATACGAAGTTTTGCACTGACAATTTTCCTGCAATACTCGTTCAGCCTGCGACGCAGTATTTGCGAGGTGCAAATAACGAAATCTTCAGTATCACAGGAACTGTCACATTATCTCTAGGGCTGGGAAAGGCTCGTTTTACGCATTCTTTCCAACTTATAGACGAACTACCTGTTAAATGTCTAATGGGCATGGACTTTATCAATACTTTTCAAGTTACTCTGAATTTCGTACAACATGTTACTTCCTTTCCGGAACCTGTCGAAATGATTCCTACGGTTCCTATAGATATAACGAGTTTGTTATTGAGTAACCAATTGAATGAGAGGCAACGAAACCAGCTTTCTCTACTTTTGCAGGAAAGCCCTGGTTTATTTTCGGATCAACCTGGTTTCACACAGGTGGTTTATCATGTCATTGACACTGAGGGTTCGAAACCGATAGCGACGAAACCTTACCCTTGTGCTCCCCATAAGAAACAGGAAATGCAACGTCAAATTTCTGAAATGATTAAACAGGGCATAATAAGGGAATCAACAAGCGCCTGGGCTGCTCCTGCCTTTTTGGTTCCAAAGAAACAACCCAATGAATTTCGTTTCGTGACAGATTTCCGCAAGCTCAACCAAGTCACAAAAACGATCAATTATCCACTACCTGTCATGTCGCATATTTTAAATGACCTGTCGTCAACTAAATGGATGTCAACCTTGGATTTGGCTAGTGGATATTGGCAGGTGGCGGTACATCCAGACTCCGTCGATAAAACAGGCTTTGTGACTCCTTTTGGGGCTTATGAATACCTGCGTATGCCCTTTGGATTAGCTTCTGCACCTGCTACTTTCCAAAAGCTTATGGATACGGTTCTCAGACCTGTCCTGGGTCCCCATGTGCATGTATATTTGGATGACATTATTATCACATCAGAGACTTTTGACGAGCACCTTTCTCTGCTCAAACAGGTGTTCCAACTCATATACAATGCTGGCTTGACGTTAAAACCTAGTAAATGCCAGATAGCGAGGGACGAGATTGTATATCTGGGGTTGAAAATCACTCCCCACGGCTTATTTACGGATAATGAAAAAATTAGGCCTATTGTTGACTTTCCTCGGCCTAAAACAGCAAAAGAACTATCACGCTTTCTGGGAATGACCGGATGGTATCAGCAGTTCGTCCCCGCTTATGCTACAATCTGTGAGCCATTGTATGCTTTGAAACGTAAATACAAGAAGTTTGTTTGGACACCTGAGGCTAACGCTGCATTTGAAACACTGAAGTCTGCATTGACTCAGCCTCCTGTGTTGGCTTTCCCGGATCATACTAAGGAATTTGATATTTATACTGACGCATCCGGAGTTGGTCTTGGTTGCGTTTTATCACAAGCTGGGCATCCAATAGCTTTTTGCGTCTCGTACTTTAGCCAAAGCTGAACGCAATTATTCAGCTACGGAACGTGAATGTCTTGCTGTAGTGTATGCTCTTGAAAAATTTCAATGTTATCTTAATGAATTGACAGTTAACATAATTACGGATCATTCTGCCCTTCAGTATTTGAATTCTGCTAAGCACTTATCTCAAAGACTTATGAAGTGGGCTCTGAAGTTACAAGGGAGCAATATCAAAATTTCGTATCAGCCAGATCATAAGAATCAATTGCCGGACGCATTGTTTCGCGTTCCGATTAGTGGGGTCCCTCAGAAACTACTCCTGGATGTCAGCCTTTACTTTTAATAGCTGATATAACATCCAGAGAGCAGATAATGGCAGAATTAATAAATGATCCAGATTTTGGGGATATCTATAATTTTTTGCTTGCGGGTTCGCCCCTACAGAGTGATCCTTCTCTGGCTGGAAGGTCACAGCATTTTGAAGTCATAGAGGGTCTTCTTTACTATACGAAATCTAGGACTACTAGGGCAGAGTTTCGCCCATGTATTCCGCGAACCCTTAGAATGGCCATTTTAAACGAATTTCATGACAAACCTCTTGCAGGCCATTTAGGTATTCGCAAGACCCGTTGTAAATTGCGGGATGTTGCCTATTGGCCTGGAATGTACCAAAGTGTGCTCGCATACGTTCAATCATGTCACCTGTGTCAGATTAATAATTACCGTAATGTAAGACCGGCCGGTCACTTGAAATCTAGTTCAAGTTCTCATGTTTTTGACATTATTTCAATAGATTTATTGGGACCTTATCCTTCATCTGTTAAAAACAAAGCTCGTTGCGTTTTAGTATTAACTGATAATTTTTCTAAATGGGTTGAAGTTTTTCCCATTAAAGCCGCTACGGCAGAAGTTATTTGTAATGTATTAATTAATGAAGTATTCTCTAGATATGGTGCACCTAATAAAGTAGTTTCGGATAATGGTCCCCAATTTATTTCTGACATTTTTGAAAGAATGTGTGCGAGACTACACATTAAGCATAAATTCATTTCCCCATATCATCCCCCTG
Source organism: Macrothele yani (assembly GCA_039090855.1). NCBI lineage: Eukaryota > Metazoa > Arthropoda > Arachnida > Araneae > Macrothelidae > Macrothele > Macrothele yani. The sequence continues at coordinate 137,936 of JAYWMT010000144.1, forward strand.
AGTAATCCTGCGGAACGAGTAAACCGCACGCTAGTGAAAATGATTGCTACATTTGTCATGGATCATCACGAGCGATGGGATGAACATCTTGAGCTTTTTTCGTTCGCCCTCCGCTCATCTGTTCACGAATCTACTAAAATTACTCCTGCAGAACTTTTCTGGGTCGCAAAATTAAGACCCCTTTTGAAAATTTAACGGGGATTATCGACGAAGTAAACCAGCGACCAACTCCGCAATCAGTACGAATCATGGCAGAAAAAGCTCGTGTTGTAATGCTAGGAGCACAAGCGGCTCAAGCAAGATACTATAATACTAGGCGTAGGGAACCAGATCTTGTCGTTGGAGATCTCACTCTCGTGGAAACGCACTTCCAGTCTTCTGTTTCTCATACTTTAGTGAAGAAATTTGCACCCAGCTACGAAGGTCCATATCGGGTGGAAAATGTGTTTGAAAATTACATTGTTCTTGAAAAACCTTACAATCAATTTCAATACGTACACGTTGCTCAGTGTCGCAAGTATCATGAACGAAATATCGATTTTATAATCAACCCTACTCAACCTTCTGTTCCACAGACTCAAGAGTCTATATCTCACGATCAACCTCCAGAAATTTTGGACGAACCGACACACATTTTTGAAGAATCTCCAGTGATTTTTTCTTCACCCTCCCCTCCTCAAGACGAGCTTCCAAACACGCAACCTGATTCTCCCATGAGACGAAGGCTCGAATCAAGTTCTTCAAATACTAGTATCGTTCCTTTCCCTCCAACCATTGCCAAGACTATTGCTGCACCGTTTCCTGATAACTCTGCACCAACACAAGATCCTACTTCCTTGAATTCCTCGTCAGAGAGTATTCCTACAGGCAGAAATAAACATCGCCCTGCACGACCACTAACTTACAGCAGCGACTCAGAGTCATCAGATATTTCTGATTTATCAGTTATGGACAATAGTTTGACGATTCTTAAACGTCAGACACATATTACAAACCGTCCAGCAACACCAAAAGCTGGTCGAAAACGTAGCTTGTCTCCCCAATCTGCTTCGCCGCAACAGCGACGGAGGCAGAGATCCTTGCATCCGCCCAGGTTTCGCCCCTGGAACCTACGCTCAGGGCAAACAGGGCCGATGCCTGCTTCTACTCTCATGCCACGAGGTAGAAAGCGAAAACAAACGATGTGGCAGGTGCCACGTCCCTCCAAAAGAATGCTGGAAGGACAACACGGGCCCCAGCACAAAGGGACTACATATCAAAAGCCTGGGGGAGCCGGTTCCTGTCAGCCGCAGGGATTTCCGGACCGACAGACTTCAGCCGTTCCTGACCGTTCCTGTCAGCCGCAGGGATTTCCTGACCGTTCCTGTCAGCCGCAGGGATTTCCTGACCGTTCCTGTCAGCCGCAGGGATTTCCTGACCGACAGACTTCAGCCGTTCCTGACCGACGGACTTCAGCCGTTCCTAACCGACGGATTTCAGCCGTTCCTGACCGTTCCTGTCAGCCGCAAGGATTTCCTGACCGACAGACTTCAGCCGTTCCTGACCGACGGATTTCAGCCGTTCCTGACCGACGGATTTCAGCTGTTCCTGACCGTTCCTGTCAGCCGCAGGGATTTCCTGACCGACAGACTTCAGCCGTTCCTAACCGACGGACGTCAGCCGTTCCTGACCGTTCCTGTAAGCCGCCGGGATTTCTTGACCGACAGACTACAGATGGTCCAGATCCAGTCAAGTCGTGGAAGAGATCTACACCACCTGAATTTACCAGTCCAATTAGGCCTGGAAAACGTTATCGTACTAGAGTTTTTTATGCGTCCTCGAGATAAGTAAGTTCTCGTGGACAGGTTCTTTTCTCCGTTTGTTGTTTTTCCTGCACGACTAGTTGGCGTGTCAGAATTTCTTTTTTCGTGTGGGCCTATGCATTCTTTTTGTGTATATTTGTGTTTTTTTTTATATTTCTTCTATGTCCATCTACTAATCCAAATTTTTTTTATATATATGTGCTTAGGGGTAAAATAATAAAAATTGTTACTGTTAGGCAGCTACAGGCAATCTTCGCTGCTAATACAGTTGGTTTGTATTCAACGATAATATGAGAACGTAATTTGAAATTAAAAAAGTGATTCCTGCTAGGCAGAATAAAAGGAAGGTATGCCGATGCAGGTTTGTTTTGTTCAAGTATACAAAGTGTTTCACAGACGAATACAGATTTCTTGATTTTGTCATGCCAAGTTTGATATTGTACATAATGCTGCCACCAAAACAACAACAAAAAAGAGGTCGATAAAACGTCAGTCAACGAAGTGTAAGACTTACACTCCAAAATTGATAGGTTTTTCCAAAAAAAAAAAAAAAAAAAAATTAAGGGGGAGATGATGTAACGTATACTCTAGATTCACTTTCCTTTTGATTTTACTATCTCTGGTTATTTTATTTTCCTATGTAAATTATCTTCTGACTTAACGAGATGTTATTTCTCCCGCTGAATGAGATCTGGCAATGAGTGTAAGTCATGACGTGGTGGTAGCCAGTATAAATAGGCGCGTTCAACGATACCAGAGAGAGCTGTTGTTTATGTGCGAGGAGAGCTTTTTGTTGATGTGCGTAGAGAGAGCTGTTGTTTATGTGCGAGGAGAGCTTTTTGTTGATGTGCGTAGGGAGAGCTTTGTTTTATGTGTAAAGAGATCTTCGTTTTATGTGTAAAGAGAGCTTCGTTTATGTGAGTAGAGCTTCGTTCATGTGCAAGGAGCTACGTTTTATTGAGTAGCTGTGTGACCCGTGAAGTGTATGTTGGATACTACCAGGAGTTTTCTCTAATAAAAGATTTTTCTTTAGTAAGTACGTTTTTCTCAGTTCATAGTTTTGTCAGACCTCTGTCTGGCTGTTAGGTTTATTTCATTAAGTGTTATTAGTAACAACCAGAATAAGACTTTATTCATCTTAATTACTACTACAACATTACTACCAGTTATAAGCTTGTTCATTATTATTACTACATTACTAGCAGGAAAGTTTATTCATGATATAATTAATAACACAACAACCATTAGAAGAAGCTTGTATTCATTATATGCTTCTTTATCCAAAATTAAGGAAGTTCCTTTTTTTAATGTTTCTACGCCTTTTGGATGATACTGAAACCTATAATATTATCACTTCATTGTCTCTAAAAAGAAGTGCTGATTCAGACAATATTAATAGCAGAGTCATAAAAGACTCAATCTCTATTTTAGTACCACTTATAACACATATTATTAATCTGAGTTTTTATTCAGGTCAGTTTCCTGACAGTATGAAAATCGCTAAGGTTATTCCTATTTTTAAAAAGGAGATAGCGAATCTCCCTGTAATTACCGACCGATATCTTTGTTACCCGTTTTGAGTAAGATTTTTGAAAGGTCTACTCACAGCAGAATGGTTGATTTTTTACACACCCATGGTTTGCTCTCTTTGGAACAGTTCGGTTTCCAAAGAAACAGATCTACTGAAATGGCTGTTGCTAAGTTGTCAAACTTCATTTCCGAAGCACTAGATGACAGTTATTATACTATTTGTGTTTTTATTGATTTCCAAAAAGCTTTCGACACAGTAAATCACGACATTCTGTTACATAAATTACCCAAATACGGTTTTCGTGGCAAAATTCTTTCCCTCTTAATGAGCTACCTCTCTCATCGCAAACAGTATGTCACTGTAAATAAAATAAACTCCGATCTACTTAATATTTCATGTGGAGTGCCTCAAGGTTCGGTATTGGGACCGTTCCTGTTCCTGTTATATATTAATGACCTTCCTCTGTGCCTGCAATCAACTCATGCTTTGCTATACGCTGATGACACTGTCATTTTTCAAAAATGTCATGATTTGCATAAGTTACAGATAATGATCAATAATGGTCTATCAAATTTATCTCATTGGTTATGCTCTAAGAAATTATCACTTAATATTCTAAAAACCAACGCCGTATATTTCCGAAACGTTCATAAAAGAGAGGACATAAATAACTTTCCAGTCAGGATTAATGATCTCCCCTTAAAATTGTGGACAAAGTTCTGTATCTTGGTGTTTGGTTTGATGAATTCTTTAACTGGAATACGCATGCTCAGTTTGTTTTAAAAGTTTCCTTACAGAAACTTTTTCTAAAAACATTTTACTATGCTTTTATTTATACCCATCTCTCCATAAGTCTGGAATCTTGGTATTCAAATATAAGTACAAACAATAAGTTATGCTTGCTCAAATTACAGAAGAAATCTGTTTACTATATGCTGAACACGGATTACATGCCTCATTCAAAACCATTATTTCTAAAACTAAATATTCTAAAAATTCATGAAATTTTTACCTTGAAACTAGGTATCATGTTTTTTAAAATAATGCATCTTAAACTGCCTATTTTTCAATCTGACATCAAATATCTGGATTATTCTATCTTCACCAGATCTGTTGCTAACAACAAATTATGTCAGCCGTGTGTTAGACTTAATTATGGTTTAAATAGCATACTGTATAAAGCCATTATCCTATGGAATAATCTCCCAGAGAGCATCAGATCCCTGGAAAATATCAAAAAGTTTTCCTTGTCTCTGCGAAATTACATTGTAAATCACCCTGATCTCCATAACGAATCTCATCCCTATCATTAAATTGTAGTTCCAAGCATGCTGCTAACAGTGGTGCTTCTATTATAACTATCATACTTGCTTTCATATATGCCATATGTTTTATTCTTTTTCTTACATCTGATAGGGGGAATCGCCTTACAACCAATGTGTTCAGATTCCTCCTGGTGTATTGCATTTTCATATAACTGTAAGTTTTAAATGTGTGCAATAAATAATTGTATTGTACAATGTAGGCTTTTTCCTACAAGCGCTACGTAATTTTAGGGGCCGCTCCTGCGGCGCTGTGGTCTAAGCGATGGCTTCTGATCATTCGTTAGTGCTGGGTCCGGGTTTGAATCCCGATGTAGCATGGATGTTGTATTTGTCTTACGGCACTGCTCTCTCCCTTTCATGGAGTCAGTTGTCCTAAATTAGACTGCTTACAGCTCGAGGGAGTTGCTCACGGTGGTTAGTTAAACCCCCAATCAGCATAATTTTTTTTTTAAAGGGGATCGTCTTATATTCGGGTAAATGCGGTGTATATTTTCTTTCAAAAATTACATTACGTATGAAGAAAGGATCATCTGTTTCGGCTGAAGGATTTTCACGGACCAAATTCGCATTTCGGTTTAACATACGTAACACAACTGCTGATATTTTCCTCTTACAGTGCTGCTTGGGTGCATTTCGTTGCATGATCACAGCAGATCTCACCGCTTATCGCCCATTGTTCATTGCCATCTGATAAGATGTCTAAATACAGGTGCACACCAACACAAAATATAGCGCCTACATATAATCTAGCCAGCCCATTCGAAGGGATAGGCATTTTGCAGATAATATCTTTCCGACAAAGTACCGGTTTAACATTTAGCTGAAGTTAAAAAACAACGACTAGCAAGATCTCAAAACCCCGAAAGAAAACCTATCCCTGCTGAAAGAAGAGAGAAAAAGAAATTACGTCCAGCTGCCAAGAGTCGCGATAATTCCTAAAATATGCATACGAGGTATTTTGCTATTTTCCCGCTTGCGACCACGTGGGACCGAGGCTCACAAAACGCAATGAAATGCTTTTTTTTTTTTTTTTTTTTTTTTTTTTTTTGCATTTTTACAATTTTACAAAACCACCTAATTTTTCTTGAAATAGGAAAATAAAAGCACGAAATGTTTTTTTTTAATGCGCTGTAAATTTTTAAAGAAGTAAATTGTTCTCATCAAGGCTGGTATATACTTTTTTTCTCTGTTTCAGCAACTCTACGCTGCTGTTAGAAGAAACATTGTTAAACGAAATTAGTAAACGCACAATGAGTTCTTCTGGGTTTTAAAAATGTAAAAGTTGAAATGAACGTAATTAAAAAAAATACAAAGGAGATTTGAAAAGCAGAAATCCTATTTCAAAGCTGATTGCAAACATTACAACTTGTTTTTCTTTTCTCTATTTTTTTTAGCGTGCATTTGTTCGTTTTCTGATAACTGCAGCATCCTTGCCTGTTCAGGATATACACCGCCCTATGAAAACATTAAAGCACCTTAGGAGTGAGTAAATCCAACTTTCGGGGGACAATTACAGCTCCAAATTTTGCACGAATTCAATTAAGTGTGAAAAAGCTAACTTGAGGATACCGTTTGATTACTTTAAGAACATGTAGCAGTTTCGGTTGAGAAGGAACGCATGGTTTCAGATGGTTCCCGCACATCGCAGACAGGATTTATGTCTGAGGATTATGCGAGTCATGGAGAATACTACATATCCCTGCAATTTTTTTAACTATGTCTGTACTATCCATGCCCTTGGGCTGTCGTCTTGAAATTGTGAACCATGCCTACACAATCTATGACTGTTGTAGTGTCTTGCTGAAATTGTGAACCATGCCTGCACAGTAGTGGCTGTTGAATTTTGTCGTGTTGAAGTTGTGAACCATATTTTCAGAATTCATGATGCTGTTGGACTGTTGTATTGTCGCCTTGAAATTGTGAACCATGCTTACTCAGTCTGTGCCTTTGGGATGTTGTATTGTCATTTTGAAGTTGTGAACCACGCTTGCTCAATGTATGTACCTTGGACTGTTGTATTGTCGTTTTGCAGTTGTCCTTATACGTGCACATAGTATTGCATATTTACGTAATTAAGGAATGAACATGATCCGCTTCAGATGCATCTTTGAATTTTTAGGATCACCCAAAACGACGAGTTGTTCCACCTCCTTTCAAGAAGCGTTTCCCCACAAGTATACGATTAAGCTAAACAAGAAAGATGACACCGAATTTTCCGGTGTAATGAGCGCGTTTTTTGAATCCGTTCTGAAGCCAATTAAATTTAACAAAGCTATTAGAAGTCAATGGAACTGGCATAGAAAACAATAGTATCTGACCGAAGAAAGAAGTTTTTCAATCGGGTTTTTAACCCCGAAAATATTGCTGTAAACGGAATCGTGAGCTTACACCCTCTCGTTGTAGACTTGTGCCTTAAGAAACATTTGAATTTATATGAGAAACTTTTCGCAGCGCAAAGGCTCTGCAAAAAAAAAAAAAAAAAAATAGACTCTTCGAAGCAGAGATATCGACAAATATAAGATATGCATCTGTGCCCCCTGGTGGAAAAATATGCACTATTTTAGGAAGAAAGTATTCTCAAAAGGTTTTTCGATGTGAGCGGTAGCGGCCCAAGAAAAAAAAATAGTCGAGTTTCAGTAGCAAATACATCAGAAGCAGAAATTAACACTTACGACCCCTGGTGGCCAAACCATTCTTTATCAATTCTAGAAATTATATGAAAAACATTTTTCATCAGGAGGTGTGTGCGATACAGTAAGAATTTTTCAAATCGGAGTTTTAGAAGCAGAAATATCGGGGAAACGCAATTTACCTTTGCGCCCCTGGCGGAAAGTCTATGATTTACTTGAAAATTTTGAATTTATATCAAAAACATTTCGCATCGGAAACACTATCCGACAAAGAAGGAATTTTTCAAATTGGACTCCTAGAAGTAGAGATATTGACAAAAATAAGATATACATCAACGCCCACTGGCGTAGAAACCGTGCATTATTTTAAGAAGAAAATATTCTTTAAAGGTTTGTCGTCGATAGTAGTGACGGTTCACAAGCGATTTATTTTCAATCGAGATTTTTGAAGCTCAGATTTTGCTGCAAATACATCAGAAGCCGAAATTAAGACTTACGCACCCTGGTGGCCAAACCATTTTTTACCAAAAATTAAAAATTATATGCAAAATATTTCCCATCCGGAGCTGTATCCGGTGCAGAAAAAATTTTCAAATCTGAGTTATAGAAGCAGAGATATCAGGGGAAACGTAATTTACCTGTACGCCCCCTAGCGCAAAATCTGTGAATAACTTGAAAATTTTGAAATTGTATAAAAAAACACGTCACACTGGAATCTTTATCCAGTAAAGAAGGAATTTTTCAAATAGGACCACTAGAAGAAGAGATATTCACAAAATTAAGATATACATCTACGGCCCAGGTGGAGAAACCATGCGATATTTTAAGAAGAAAATATTCCAAAAAGTTTGTCGACGTGAGTGGCATCTGTCCACGAATGAATTTTTCAATCGAGATTTTAGAAACTCAGATTTTATGGCAAATGTATGTCAGAAACAAAAGTTAACACTTATGCCCTTGGTGGCCAAAGTATTCTTTACCAAAAATTAAAAATATATGCAAAATATTTCCATCGAGAGCTGTATTCGCTGAAGGAAAAAAAAAATTCAAATCGGAGTTTTAGAAGAAGAGATATCGGGGGAAATGTAATTTACTTTTACGCCCCCTAGCGGAAAATTTATGCGTGAATTAAAAAAGTAACTGTACTTAAAATAGTCTCCGACACAAATGGAATCGAAAGATAAAATTAAAATATTTTTTTCAATCGGATGTTTAGAAGCAAATATATGGAATAAAATGAATTTTGAATTCGATATGATCTGCATTTACGCCTTGTAGCGGCGAAACTGTACATCGTAAAAAAAAAAAAAAAAAGAACGAAATAAAGGATCATTATTTGGATATTTCAAGCTTTGCATTGTAAAAAGAATTTTTCAAATCGGACTAATAGTTGCAGAGATATCGTGTCTACAGATGGACGGATGGACGGACGGACAAACCGATAATATAAGCACGATCTTGTTTTACAAAAGACGTGCTAAAAACTGGTGAAACCATAAAAGACTACAGGAGAGCTGTTCCAAAAAATCGCGTACTGACAGCAGCGAAAGGTGCACAACGAATGCGTGTTCCAAGCTCTCCTTTGTGTAAGACTAAGCCACTAGCAAAAGTGGCACCAATACGAAATGGTGTGGAGTAAAGCTCAGTTTACTCTGCTGAGCTCTACTTAGTCTTTTCTGATTTGACCAATGCTTTAATGGAATCGCAGGCATTTTTCTGCTCTGGAAATATTAATTGTTCCTTCAAGAATAAATACACGGAAAAATAAAGAAATAGGGAAGCTATTGCGTTAATGTTTTTGTAATACACTATCTACCAACAAGTAATTGGACACCTGTGATAGCAAAGGAAAACGAAGTTTATTCATCTTCAATAGTTAATAGAGCCCCCACAAGCGGCGATTACAGCTGCGACCCTCCGGGGCATACTCTCAACCAGGCGCTGTACGACGGCTAGCGGTATTTATTTCCACTCGACTTGGAGAAGACAGGTCAGTTCTTTCACCGATTTCGGACGGTGGGGGCACCCCGTACGTCGACGCTCCAACTCGTCCCAGAGGTGATCGATAGGGTTAAGATCCGGGCTCTGCGCAGGCCAGTCCATTCGATTAACCCCATTGTCACCATACCAAGCCATGATGTACCTCGCAACATGACAGGTGGCATTGTCATCCTGAAAGTAACATGGGTCCACCCCGTAAAACTGCTACAACGTAGGAAGCGCATGGTCATCCAAAATGGTACAGTAGGTCTCGGCGTCGAGTCTACAAGGAATTGCGACCAAGGGTCCCGTGCCATACCAGGAGAAACACCCCCATAGCATAATTCCACCGCCGCCGAACTTCACAGGTGGCACAATACATCCGGCAGGAGGCGTTCTCCAGGCAGATGCCAAACCCAGACCCTGCCATCCGAACGGTAGAGGGTGAACATTGATTCGTTGATCCAGAGAACCTGTTTCCACTGTTCAAAGGTCCACTGTCGACGTTCGTTGCACCACGTTAGCCGAGCAGCGCTATTGGACTTGGTGATCAAAGGGTTGTGGGCGGCAGCACGTCCATGATAACCAAGCAGATGGGCTTCCTTACGGATGGTATTCATCGAAAGAACACTCCCGAATGCTTGTTGAAACTCCTCGCGGATGTGGCCTTCCATCGATTTGGTGCGGTTCTTCCGAATTTCTCTGGCCAGCACCCGTCGGTCTCTAACTTCCAGTTTTGTGGGTCTGCCGGGTCGGGGCACATTCCGACAGTCATCTCTCATCTTCCACTTGCCAATCACGTAGGCCACTGTCGATTTTGGGTACTTCAACTCGCTGGATATGTCGCGTATGGATCGGCCATTTCTGTGACACCCGACGATTACGACTTTCTCGAAATCAGAGAGCTCCGAACTGCGTGGCATCTTGCATGCGACTGGTTGCGTTGTTGTTTCCCACACGATATTTAACGGCGGCGGCCGTGACGTGTATCTTGACCGCAGATATCGTCGAATGCAGGGGTGTCCCATTACCTGCTGGTAGATAGTGTATCTTTTAAGCATACAGTTTCGGAGTAAGTCAGCTAGTTACTCGTACTTTCAAGATAACATAACTAAAAACGATAGTGTAATGCAGTTTTGCCCATATATTCATTCCACTTTCTTCTGTATAAAGCTACACAGGAATTGAAAGGAAATACTTGGTTTAGTTATTACAAATTCACTAATTTATTTTCGAAAGTCCCTCGTTATGATCAAAACCGAGAAAATGAAGAACCGTAATGTCATGCGTTTCCTTCTGTGTTTTTAAGCAGGTGTGGAAACGACAGACTTCCGGACACAAAGACGAAATCGCATTTACCATGCGACGTAACACAGCATTGATGTCATGTAATCTTCACCAAGTCATTTTTTAACAGTTCCTTCTCATTGTAGTTTATTAGGGGTATGCAAAAATTTCCGCCGCCCCTGCCAGCGGGCGCTTTAGGGGTCTAACCGTCCGGCGACCCGTGCTGTCAGTTCGTACATGGAGCCAAGCACGGCGGTCGATAAAGTTCATTTGCGGCACTGTTTTGTTATTCACGTTTAATTTAGGGAAAAGTGCGAGTGAAGCATACGGTTCAATATGTCAGGCGTATGGCCAAACGGTTATGGGTGAGCGGACGTGTCGAGAATGGTTTGCCAGGTTCAAGAAGGGGTTATCTAAGTTTGGAAAACAAGTCACGCGCAGGTAGACCGCAGGAACTCGCAGACGAGGAGCTGGAATCGCTGTTGCAAGAGGATGCCACACAATCGAACACACAACTGGCGAAACGTTTGAAAGTGGTTCAGTTGACGACGTTGGTGCGGCGTCTACATGCCTTGGGGAAGATCCAGATGATTGGTAAGTAAGTTCCGCATGCTTTAACGGAGAGTAATATTGGTCAATGATTGAGCACCTGCATGGCGTTGCTGAAGAGGTTTCAAAGGAAGAATTTATTGTGGAAGGTTGTCACCGGGGATGAAAAAATGGGTCAATGGCGACAACCCTGCACGCAAGCGATCCTGGGTCGACCCAGGCCAGCCATCAACATCCACTGCAAAAACAGGATATCCACGGGGAAAAGGTGGTGTTGTGTGTGTGGTGGGATATGAAGGGAGTGCTGTACTTCGAACTGTTGAAACCGGGCGAAACAATCTCTGCACAACGATATAGCGATCAGCTGATGAAACTGAACGCCGCAATCGAGCAAAAACGCCCATGGACAGGTAAAGGACGCAGATCAGTCATGCAGTTACACGATAATGCCAGACCACATGTCGGTGCCATCACGAAATCAACCTTTCAGCGGTTACGCTGGAGGTTTTACCACACCAGGCTTACTTCCCGGACACTGCACCTTCAGACTTTCATGTTTCGCTCTATGCAAGATGCCCTAGTACAACAGCGGTTCACCACAGTTCCAGAGGTGGAAAATTTCGTCACTGCGTTCTTCAGCTCAAAACCCGAGTTCTTCTATCACAGGGGCATTCATTTGTTGCCCGAAAAATGACAAAAGGTAATTGATGCTAACGGGCAATATTTTGTTGAATAAATGTGTACTGGTTTCCTGATTGTTCCTGTCTCCTTTCTCCTTAAAACGGCGGAAACTTTTGCATACCCCTAATACTATGTCCCAGTTGGCCAGATGTCCTCAAAGCCTTTCACCACAAAGTGAATTATCAAGTGTTACCCTTTCAACAATGTCATCCTCGACTTTGGGAAAACATTCTGCCCACAACTTACTCCACACATCTATATATGCACTTCCTGCATGGTAGAATCTGTTCATGCAGCGTAAATACTAATGAGAGTCTCACACGTAACACACCGCGTGACTTCCAGAAGTCACGGTGTGTTACGTCTAGCTCAGGATTGTTCAGAGCATCTAGTATGTGGTTAAAGGTTCTGTTCAGAATTTCTTTAATATCAAGATGACTCCCTGTTTTTATTGGCCACATCAGGTATACTATGTTGTGAGGCAGAAACATGGCATTTACGTTTTCATTTAGATTTGTGATGCCTGACATGCTGTATATGGTATAGTTTGGCCAATCTCCAACCAATACCAATGCTTTGTGCGACACCATTTTCTTTTGAAGCAGCGTTCAACTTCAGAACAAAAGTTATTTACGAAACGGCCATCGAGCATTTGACCTCGCATCCACATCCGATGATTTAACCTTGTGACGTACTCCCTGAGAGGCGGCGCACATGTCAAGATGGAAAAGTTGCAGCGATAAGCCTTATCGGTATAGTTTCACCGGTAGAACAGTGGACTCCGGAGAAGAAATGTGTGGGTTCGATTTCCATTACCGGCAAATGAGGCTTTATTTTCACATCGGCGCCCGAGCGTAGAAATGGATTTCTTGGCAGTGTGGTTCAAGAAAAATATGTTATGCTTCTTCCACACGTGGTCTGGAATTAATATGAATCCCTTCTTCTACAGTGAGCTACTTCAAACATGGTTTTCTGGATGACCCGTAAACCTACCATTTCGTGCCAGCCCTTTTCTTAAGGGGATATACGAGGTAGGATCCAAAACTTCCAGGACTGGACTGGACGTATGGACCATAAATCCATAAATGATTAGAGTTACAAAGCTGAAGCACATCCTCCTTCAAAATAAGACCCTCCTGCAACAACTTACCTCTGCCAGCGGCGGTAAAGTTCGTCAATACACTTCTGGATCCCATTCTGTGCAATGTCCTTCAGAGCAAAGAGCGATGCGTTTTTCACTTCTTCAGCGCTCGAAAACCGACGACCCTGAAGTCGACGTGTCAGCTCAGGGAAGAGGTAGAGGTCACAGGGGGCAGGTCAGGTGAGTTCGGTGGGTGTGGGAGGACAACAGTCCTTGTTTTGGCGAGAAACTGACGAACGAAGAGTGACCTGTGTTCTGGTGCATTGTCGTGCAACAGCACCCACGATTGATCACCCCACAGTTGACGCCCCTTCTTGCGGATCGACTCACTTAGACGTAGCATGATGTCCACATAGAGCCCCTTGTTTACAGTGCGTCCTTAAGGGATAAATTCAAGATTACCAATTCCCTGGATGTTGAAGAAGGCCTCTAACACGATCTTGCCATTGCTGCGATCTCGGCAGAATTTCCGCCTGCGTACAGACGGTGGCGATTTCCACGTAGCTGATGACCGCTTAAACTGCGGATCGAAGAGGAAACACCATTTTCCATCCCCCGTTATGATTCTTCTAAGAAATTGTGGGTCTTGGTCGGCGGCGGTTGCGAGATTGTCCGCCATTTCCATCCGTACGGCCAACTAATCTTTAGTTAACGTGCGGAGGATGATATGTTGACACACCCGGTGCATCTTCAGATCATCTGTTAGTAATCGTTGACACGTAGTCTCCGATATCCTAGCGGCTTCTGCTATTTTCTCGATCGTCTGTTGTCTTTTGGCGAGTACAATGGTCACAACCTTCGAAATAATTTCACTCGTGCGAACTGTCACTGGCCACCAGCTTCATTCTTCGTCCTCGACCTCCTGTCTTTGAATGTTTTTGAACGCAACAAGGTATTTTTGCCATATACTTGCTTCAACGTCTCGTAAGTTTCTGTTGGACTTTTACCCAAACGAACGGAAAACTTAATGTTAACGAGCTACTCAAAAACGCCATTTTCACCAGTCGCCGAACACTGCGTAAGTTGCTCACAATGCCCGGATGTTACATAGCAACAGCGCGACGTAGATGGACGAAACCAATTTCTCTGTGAGGGGCATAATGTCGTAACATAATCCAATAATCACCGTGGGTATGCGATACAGGTACTTTGCCGTACAGGTGCATTCCGAGAACTTTTGGATCCTATTCCATATGGGATGTACCTACCTGAAGGGTAACGCACATGGCGAGAAACTTCGTCCGTGTTTTCAATCGGTAGAACAGTCGACTCCAGAAAAGACATACACTATATTGACAAAAGTCACCGGACACCCCTTCAAAAGCAAATGAACGGATCCACTGCTTTGTTAAGATGCGCGGTACAGCTGCAAACGGTATAAAAACAAGGCTGCAGCTGACCGCGATCATATGGCACTGTGAGATTGAGTGAAAATGTCGCGACGGGAGAGAACTGACTTTGAGAAAGGAAAGATTTTTGGGTGTTATATTAGTGGGTTGTCCATAAGAGAAACCTAGAGGTGTTTAAACATACCCAAGTCAACTGTTTTGCATGTACTGAATAAGTGGAAGACACATGGCGTGCCTGATGCAGAAAAACGTACCGGCAGACTTAGGAAAATCAGCGATAGAGGACGTCGAAAACTCAGGAGAGTTGTTACAGCTAATCGACGGAGTAGAGCACAAGACCTCAGTGTACAGGTGAGTAAAAATGCTGGAACCTCGGTATGTACAAGTACCACTCGCAGAGAACTTCATTCCGTGGGTTACCGCGGTTGTGCGGCTGCTCATAATTTTTTCATCTCCACTCGGAATGCTACTCGTCGTTTAGCATGGTGTACAGAACATTTATCGTGGACCGTAGATTAATGTAAACGGGTCCTATGGACTGATGAATTCAGATACACGATCCATCAGTCTGATGGCCGTGTGTGGGTATGGCGGCAGCCGGAGGAACGCTATTCACCACAGTGTACTGTTCGTTCGGTCAAGTTTGGAGCTGGCAGTGTACTCGTGTGGGGGTGTTTTTGTTGGTATGGTCCCGGCCCTTTGGTTATCGTGGGCAAACCTGTTAACCAGCACATCTACCTCGATATGCTGGACAATTATGCCCTACCAACTCTGTGGCAATGACATGGAACTGAGCCTTGTTAGTACCAGTAGGATAACGCACCGTGCCATAAATCAAAGACTGTTACGGTGTGGTTTGACGATAATTTGTTATCGTGTGTGGGTTGGCTAGAACAGAGCCATAGTCTTATTCCCATAGGACACCTATGTGATGAATTAGAGTGCTGCATTAGAAGTTTGGGCTAGCGGCAGCTTTACGTACTGAATGGAAGCGCATCACCTATCCCTGTGTTGCAAAACCTTGTCGAAAGCATGTCTCGATGGGTCATGTCCATGTATTAAGGCCACAGGTGTACCGACACCTTACTAATGTATGTCAATAAATGCTATGTTGTGTTTCTCTTCTAGGTGTTCGGTGACTTTTGTCAGTATAGTGTATGTGGGTTCAAGTTCCCTCACCGGCAAATGGGGCTTTGACAACTTCATGTGCACAGATAAGCAACCACTGCAGATATTTTTTCATGACCATTTGGTCTTCACATTTTTAGATTAATAGTGGATTACATGTAAAATTATTTTTTTTTAGTTTCTACAGAATAAGAGGGCAATTCGATCTTTAAATATTTTGAAAGTGTAGTCTTCTTCTCCACATTTGCAGTAAAAGTCCTTATTGGCATTAGTTTGCAATGCAGACTTTTCTTGTAAGCCTTTAATAACAACTTCGCGGAGAAGTCTTCCACCTTCATGCCACTGAGCTTGCAAAGTATAAGTCGGCTGCAGGATCCCTGCTGAACCAGATACGTATATTATGCGTCTTACAGCGCTAGGAAAACTTGTCAAACCATCCCTTACTTGTCAAGAGCTCCAGAACCTTTTCAATACCTTCTTCAGCGTTCAAGTTTTGTAAATTATTGATGATCTTCTGCTTGAAGACGTCCCCATCAACTGGGATTTACTTTATGATTATCCTAGGGCTCTTTTTAAAACGAAGGAATGGAAATCCAAACCGAAACCATTAACGGTGTAATTCTTTTATAAATGATTTTTTAATGTCCCATCTGTGTGTAACATTGAAAAAAAAAAAAAAAACTTGCCGTCGAGGCGATATTCATAAGCAAAAGCCTCAAGGAGTAGATTTGATTAATGAGGCAGTGTTTTCGTCTAGTATAAAGCCACCAGAATTCCCACTGAGAATTTGAAAATTCTGAAGAATCCAATCACAAAAACATTTTTTAAATGTTTTTCTTTTTTCTTTTTCGAATGATTCAAAATATTATAGCTAAGATTATAATCTAAGATTAATAATTATTAACGCTCTTCTTAAATTGCTGAGATAATTAATTTAAGGAATACACCGATTCTTTTCAATTTTTTCCCACGGGGACGCATCTGCAAATCTCCGTAGCAGCTAATGAGGTGACTTCTCTAACCATTTTGCCAAGTGTTTTTCCCCTTTACAATGAGAAAATTTCAATTCTTTATTTGTTTGCGTTTTAAATGAAAGGTACACTCTTGAAGCACACTATATGATCAAAAAGTATCCGCACACCCCTTTTGAGTAATGGGTTTTCCCATATACGTCACAGCCTTGGCCCAAACAAGTATAAAAAGACGCACATAGCCTGGAAAACATGGTAGACAAGCATGGGCAGTTGAATGGGTTGCACGGCAGAGCTCAGTGATTTTTAGTGTGGCACGGTCATATGATGTCATCATAGCAACAAGTCAGTTTGGAAAATTTCTACCCTGCTGCAGCTGCACAGATCAATTGTAAGTGATGCTACTGTGAAGTGGAAACGCCTGGGAACAACAACAGCGCAATCACTCTTAGAATGCCTCGTAAAATGACAGAGTGGGACCGCCGAGTGCTGAAGCATGGGGTACAACCTCTCGTAGGTTGTAAGACTCACCATGGAGTTCCAATATGCTTCTGGAAGCAACCCCAGGTCCATAACGGTTCGTTCACAGCTGAAGGTAATGAGTTTTCACACCCGCGCAGCCGTGTAAATACCAAGCATAAGCAAGATCAACACCAAGCATCGGTTGGAGTGGTGTACAGCTCCGCGCCAGTGGACTCTGTAGCAGTGAAAACGCGTTCCCTGGGTTTATGAATCACGCTTTACCATCTCGAAGTTCGACGAACGAGTCTGGGTGTGGAAGATGCCAGATGAAAGGTACCTGCCTGACTGTGTGGGACCAACTGTTAATTTTGGCCGAGGAAGCATGACACTTAGGCGTTGTTTTCCATGGTTTGGGCGGGGACCTTTTGTTCCAGTGCTCGGGAATCTTAACGCTGTGGCCTATAATGACATTCTTGAAAATTCTGTGCTCCCAACATTATGGTAACAGTTCCGTGAAGGCCCTTTCCGTTGCTAACACTACAATGACCCTGTCTAGAAAGCATGTTCCATGCAGGAATAGTTTGATGAGATTGGTGTGAGAGAACTTGACTGGCATGCACAGAGCCCTCTCCCCCCCCCCCCAGTCCCCTTCCATAGAAAAATTTGGGATGATTGGGAACGCCGACTGGGAGCCACACCGGACCGCCCAACATAGGTGACGACATGACGAATGCTTTGTCCCAATGGAAGGTAATTGCCGTACGAAAACCTAGTATAAAGCCTTCCCCAGCAGAGTGGAGGCTACCGAGGGATGGACCAACTCGATATTAACCCTTTAACGACCATGACTCTAAAATCTAGTATCAGTATAAATACGATAACGCCCGAAACTGCCTGTTGTTTCACTTCTTTGTTTAGTAACAACAATGGTGACTGACAGTAACTCCTGCTGATTCCTCATTGGTGGTGCAAACTTGAAGAACTGGTAAGGGTAGGAAATGTGACTCTCTCTAGACAGGCGTTTCAGGTGGCTGTGGTCTTTTGTATGTATGGGCGTTTTGGGCGTTATGGTCGTTAAAGGGTTAAGAGGACTAGGGAGGTTTGTAATATCGAAAAAATCGATTTCGGGATTTCGATAGTGCAATCCTTTAAAAATAACTTCCCGTTTGAATTTTCGAAAAATAAAAAAAACTGTGGTCAGGGTATCATAAAACGTGATGTGGTTCGCGGCCGAGCGAACGCAGGTAGTCGCGCAGCCAATGCTACCTCCCTTACCCGAGCAGAATAGAACAGTCCTGTAGGCTTTCAACCAAAGTGCCGGAATTCTATAGTGCAAAAACTGCATTCTATAGCGTAGGAAATTTTTAACGCGTAAGTACGACTGTTTTAACATAAATATTGTACTGAATATTTGAGCGCAATTTTCTCGAAACTACATGTTTTGGGGATTTTGCCACGATATCTCGAAAACCGCTGGAGATATCAACTTGAAATTTATACCGGAGTTGTAAAACACGATGACACATTAATTATACCTAACATCTGATTGAATAAAAATGTTTTCACCATTTTTATAACAACAAAAAACCGCATTTTTACACATTTTGCGTTATCTGGACGCCAATATTTGTATTTTGCTTTCATTAACAAGTTTTCAGGTATAATCAATTGAGGGAAGCCTAAGAAGAAGAAATATCCCTGGGATTTCCCGAAATCTTCGTCCATTCGACTGTAATCGTGGTAAAATCGGATTTTACATAGTTTGCCTCATTACGTTGGAGCGCCAATATTTTTCACCTGGGAATAAATATCGCGACATTTTCTTATTTTATCATTTTATACTAAATACCCCTACACAGACAAAACGTTTTACATTTATTCGCGGCTTTGTTATGAACAATTAAACGCAAGCCACTTTTTGAAATGTCAAACCACCCTACTCCCCTTAAGTCCGTTCCTAATACATGCAGTGGGGTAGCCAGAAATTTCTTAAGGGGGAGGGGGTCCACGGATTTGCTTTATTGGTGAAAGCCTCAAATATATATACACTGAAGAGCAATTTAATTAGAGACAGCTGGCGTTATGCAAATGTGGCGCTGTGTGCGGCCCTGTAAACGGAAACGACATGACGTATGCAGCGATCCGACAATATAAGGAGTGATGCGACGGGAATCAGTAAGAGTCGGACGATGGGTAAGACGAAGGATCTAAGCGTATTAGATCGTGGGCAAATTGTCGGGGCCCGACGAATGGGTCACTCCATCGCGGAAGTTGTGCAGGCACTGGGATTTTCACGAGCCACTGTGCCACGGGTGCACCGTGAGTACATATAATCCGGTAAAACCATCCCTGCAAGGGCCAACTGCCGTAAATAACAGCGTGTGGATGAGCTGGGTCGTCGTCGGCTAGCTCTCATTGTAACAGCGCATAGACGGGCCACATTGCAAGAAATCACTCGGCAACTTAACGCTGGTGTACAAATCGTGTAAGCAGCCGTACCATCCAGAACCATCTCCTCGCTATGGGGTATAGAAACCATCATCCCACGAGGGTACCGCTGCTGACCGCACATCACAAGGTGCAAAGATTAGCATGGGCGCGGGAACATCACCACTGGACCCTAGACACGTGGGAAAATGTTGCCTGGACTGATGAGTCGAGATTCACGTTGGTTCATGCGGATGACAGGATACGAGTACGGCGCAAACCACATGAAGCGATGGAACCTTCTTGCCAGCAGGATACTCTTCAAGCTGGTGGGGGTGGCATTCTCGTCTGGGGACTGTTTGCGTGGACTGAAATGGGACCCCTGGTACGTGTGACATCGTCTTTCACAGGTCAACATTACCGGGATATCCTGGACGACCATTTTCTCCCGTTTGTGCGTCTTCAACATCCCACTGGGGACCTCATCCTGCAACAAGACAATGAACCGTGCCATCGCTCCCGAATTGTATCCGAATAGTTGGATGAACACTCCACCGACGTGACCTCGCTTCCTTGGCCAGCTAGGTCACCTGAACTCAATCCCATCGAGCACATCTGGGATGCCATCGAGGGAGATGTTCGAGGCTCTGACATCCCTCCATCAAATCTTCGTGAACTGTGGGAGCTTGTTCAAGGGTCGTGGATCCGTATAGCTTCCCAACGCTTCCGGTGTCTTGTCGAGTCCATGCCGAGACGAATCGCCGCGGTCATCAGAGCGAAAGGTGGTGCTATAGTTACTAGACAGGTATCTCTAATTCAATTGCTCTTCAGTGTATATATCGCTTTAAATTCGTACTCGATGCCTTTCAAGGGGAGGGGCTCCGGATCCGGGAAGTCCCCCTGGCTACGCCTCTGATTACAGGTTGTTTGTGAATAGGAAAGCGTCCAGGTACTTTTAATTAGATAGCATGTTTGGATTAGGAATAAATAAGCTGCTTTTGTGCAGCTCCACGTTTTAAAGGCGAAAAAGGGAAATTGATCTTGTGATAGATACGACAGCCTTTGATTTTTTACGATAACTTTCGCATTAAAAATTGGGAGGGTGATTAAGATTTTGTTGAATTACAGCGAAACTGTATTCCAAATTTCCACATACTTTAGTCGTTTTGACTTGAACCTTCGTACTACGTTAATGAATGGTAAATATAAAGCAAGAGGCGTCCAAAATGTGGCATACAGCAGTTCATCGTTTGTTTAGGATGCTGTGTCCTCACGTTGAGTGTTTACCGTAAGTTTAAATGTCGTTGTCGTATGAGGTGAATTGCTGATTGATTGTTTAACACAGTTTCAGACTCCTAGATCAAATACTATCAAAGATCGCTGCACAGTACGGGTCTGCAGCAGGCCCGTAAAGATTAACAGTCGGAATTTAAAGTTTGTCAGTTGCCAAACATTTGCTTAGCCTTCTGTACCGTGAAATTGCAAAATTAGATGTGGGTCTACATCGTGGCCGTTTGGAAGTTCAAAGCTATGGCACCCTTTTTATGACGTCACACAATCTTTCTCGTCCAATCGATACACAAGAACCGAAGGTTCAAACATTGATGCATCCTCAATCGTTCAAACAGTGACTTCGAATTCTTACCCCTAACATAAATTTAGTCGCCTGAATGATGGCTGATCACTGCTCTGCCAAGCGGGGGAAGACGTGACGTCGTGGGTCCAGCCGCCTTTGAAAGAAGGAAGGAGCAGGTGCTCCATAGGAAAGATTAGAATGCAGAAGATGAAATTAGGGTGGTAGAGTATATGCATCGCTTCAATGCAAAATGCTAAGTTATGAAGTAAAACTAAGTCATTTCAGGCAAACTACGAGACTTCGTAAGGTGATCATCAGTGCGAATTAGTTTCATTTAAATTCAATTAAGTCTCGTGGCCTTAAATTAATTATTTTATTGATCTGTTTGTAGCGAATACAATAAGTTAATGCTTTTAATTATCGGAGGATTTTAATTATGGGCTATTTATACACAATCCTTCTGATACGGACAATTTTCTTTAGAGTTCCCTTTTCGAAGTAAATACCGGTAACTATGAAACGTTTGAATTTTGCTTCATTATTCTTTGTTTTGAATTAAAAAAAATTAGTTAGATAAAATTAGTATTTTTCTTTCTTTCTAATCACTCTTAATTCCAAAACAGGAATAAACCCGAGATATATTAAAATATTTACCGTAATTGATATTTACTTTGAAAAAAATACATGTGAAGGAAATTAGTTGGGATGTATCAAGTCAGAAAATGAGTGTGATCTTCTTGCTTTTCTCAAAGGACACGGTTCAGTTAATGTTTACCATTATTAACTTAAGCATAAAACCGAAAACGCTACATTTTGGTTTTATTCTGCGGACTATGTAACACAGGCAGCAGCATCTTGTAGCATCTAAAAATCAGCGATGAGTCTTAGGAAATTAACACTTCGAGCTCTTATTATTATTATTATAATTTTTTATTATAATTGAAGATTCTACCTCTTCCTGAGGTTTTCTTCTCTTCCTTCCGGGAAGGGTACATCGTACCAAGTCTGTGAAGTGGTATTTCTTTTCTATCAATTGTTCAGGAACTTCCTTACTATCCTACAAGTGTTCAGGATAGCTGCCTCCTGTAGTTGCATGTAGGTTTTAGGTTGATGGTGTGGATGATATTACTATGGGGACGGTGGTGACGTTCTCCATATGACACATTTCTTTGACCTCGTATCGTAGGTCGTTATACTTTGACAGCTTCTCTCCGTGCGTCTTCTGGATGTTGTACGTGTTGGGCACGTCTATAACAATGAGATATTCTTTTCCTTGTCGACCAGTACGATGTTGGGCCCATTGTGGGGGATAATCTTATCTGTTCCGATAGATTTGCCTCAGTAAATCTTGTGGGTGTTGTTGTCTAGAAGCGTTGTTTGCTCACACTTGTAGTAGGGGACAGGCTCAGTTGTAATGAGGTGGTGCTTTCTTGTCAATTTCGGAAGGACAATCTTGGCGACTTGATTGTGCCTGTTCGTGTACTCTGTGTGACGACTCTTCACCCTGCTGTGATATGTTGGATGGTCTCTGACGCTTGACGGCATTGCCGACATGTGTCGCTTTACACTGACGTGTCCTTCAGGATGTTCTTCCGTAAGTTTCTGGTGTTTACATCTTGATCTTGTACAGCCATCAGGAACCCTTCATTCTCGGGAAAGAGTTCTCTGTTTGTTAGCCATGCATTGGAGGCAGTCTTACCCACATGGTTGGATTGCAGATCGTTGTAGTGCCTTCCTTGTAGGACTTTCTTGCCCCAAGCTTCTTCTTTTGGCTCCTCGTTCCAATCTCGATATTCTGAGTAGAGAGGTCTAGGGCTGTGTACGTCTTGTCACTCTGGTTTATCGTTTCGTGAAGGGGTCCCTTGCTCTGATGGAAATATTTTCTGGCGCTGCTGATTTCTTTGTCTCAGTGTTCTAAGAGATCGATCATTCCCGTCCTCCTTCTGCCCGCCCAATGGTCAGTTTTTCTACTGCTGACTTCAGGTGGTGCTGGCGGTGTTTAGTGAGGGTTGTCCTGGTATTGCGCATTATTTCCTCAAGCTCTGTTGTGGTCCACTTGATGATTCCGAAGGAATACGTGAGGACTGGAACTGCGTATGTGTTGATAGCCCGAGTGATATTGCGAGCGTTGAACTTGGTCTTCATCAGACTCCTCAGCCTTTGGTTACATTTGGCGGCTAGATTGTTTTTCATTTCTTTGTGTTCTAGGCGATGTGTTTGAATGCATACCAAGATACTTATAGACTTCTCCTTCCTTCATAGCTGCGATCTGTTCTCCGGTCTTCAATTGGTAGCTACGTGCATCATGCTTTCCTTGGTTCATACCTTGTGTCTTGCATTTCTCTGGGCTGAATTCCATGCCGATGTCATTGCTGTAACCCTCGGTGACCCGGATTAGCAGCTGGAGTTGGTTCTGCGACGATGCGAACAGCTTGATGTCATCTATGCACATGAGGTGGGAGAGCTTGTGCTTGTTTATTATTATTATTATCGATTGGAGCTTTAACAACCCCCGTGAGCAACACAATGGGCCATAAGCAGAGGCCCGTCCCTAATTTAGGGTCATTGGTTCCAGGGAAGGGAGGAGACAGGGCCGTAAGACAAACATTATATTATATCCGGACCTCACAGAGCCGCCCTTAGGGGTTATCGCTTACAGTATATTATTCTCAGTAACTGTGACAAGCGTAGAAAGGAGCTTTTCACGCTTGTAGCTGATTAAATCTTATTTAAAATCTGTCATGTCTCAAGGATGATTGATGTCTTTGACAACTTTATCAATCGAACAGGATAAAGGAAGCAAAATAAATTTCTATGATTTAATAGCTGACTTTGCTGGTATAAAAGCAAGAAAAGTCCCGTATTTATAAGGTGAGTTCTAAAATTTAGGTACTGTCCCATAGTAGGTAGAGACGTAGCAACTGTGAGGCAAGGACGTATGCTGGTGCATTTGTTTTATCTACGTCTTTCAAAAGACATTTATAAAACATGAGTAGTGTTCAAAAAACTTAAAATGCTGTCTTTCGTTATTGGTTAATTCTCAAACGTCTTGACGTTTCATTAAACTGTACGATAACTGTAATAAATTATGTTTTAAGTCAAGTGTATGTTTTATGTCTAGTGTAAGGGGGCGGGTGGTACACGGAGATATAAGCGGCCGGCCAGGAAAGATGAGCCATAGTGCGTTACGTGAGCACAATGGGCAGAGGTAGTGTTTTGACGGATGTTCAAAAAGAAATGATCATCGGCTACCGCGTCAAGGGTGGAAGCATCTTAGAAACAGCATACTTCGCAAGGTATTGTAGTAAGGGTGTACCAAGAATGTACCGCTGGCACACCGAATACCTCCTGACGTCATAACTGTGGAGCCCCAAAGGCCATCGATCCCAGAGGAAAACGTCGTCTTCGTCGACTGGTAAACGGCAATCGACGCGCAGCAATTGGCCACGCAAATGAACGCTGCGGCACGCAGATACGTGTTCCCGATAACAATAGAGCGAATCCTATTACGCATGGGTCTCCGGAGTCGACGCTGTATCAAGGCTCTTATGTTAACCCAGGTCTATCGGCAACGACGCCTGCAGCTCGTATGGAACTACCGTCATTGGACAGTGGAAGAGTGGGAAAAGGTTGTCTTCTCCGATGAATCGAGGTTTCTACTCCAGAGAACTGACGGGCGGTGGCGGATACGGCGACAGATACACGAGAACCAACAAACGGTAACGCTTGTCGGTCAAGTTCAAGCCGGCGGTGGCAGTGCGCATGTCTGGGGGATCTTTTGCTGGTATGATCTGTAACCTCTAGTACCACTGAATGGGTCCCTGAACGCCAATGGCTACCTGTCCATCCTCGCTGACCACATGCATTCTTTCATGTTGGACGTTTACCCTGGTGGTGATGGTGTCCTGTACCATCCTTCTGCAGCACAACTTCCATTTGCAGCAGGCTCCTTTGCAGACAAGCAAGACCAATTCTTTCCCATTCCTCTTTGCAACTTTTCTTACGACCGTCAACTGTTTTGGGTGGTCTACTTTCGATGGCTCATTCAAGTGGCCCGAAGCCGCCGAAATCCATGGCACGGAGATCTGGGGATTTGACAAGAATTGAGGAGAATGGTATAGCGTGAATCCATGTCTCAGCTTCCATCTTCTGCATGTATACCACAGTGGACTTAGCCGTATGGCTGAACGCCTTATCTTGGTGGATCAGTACATTTGAAGTCATAGCAACGTATAAGGATGGGATTTCTTCGCAGTAAATTCAGTCAAGAATGTTTGTCTGATAATTTATACAGACATTTGACGTGGACTAGGAACATCAAACCGAAGTCATTGCTCTTTCTACGTTTATAAGGATTTCTCATTGGCCACCACCGGGAATCGAACCCAGGGTCTTCCAGTTACGCGCCGGATGTGCTTCCACTACACCACAGCGGCCTCGAATTCCTCCAGACTCACATACACTAACTGCCAAACCAATTGGCATATTGTTTCTTGGAGCCCAGCACAATGCTGGGGATTCACCAAAAGATGGTAAGCAGCAACTGAACAAATAATTAGAAGGCGAATGAATAATTAATACAGACATTTGACGTGGACTAGGAAATATATAATATTTATTTATATTTAACTGCCAAGCCAATTGGCTTGGCAGTTAGTGTATGTGAGTCTGGAGGAATTCGCGGCCGCTGTGGCTCAGTGGAAGCATATCCGGCACGTAACTGGACGACCCTGGGTTCGATTCCCGGTGGCGGCCAATGAGAATTTTTCCGTGACTCACTTATAAACGTGGAAAGAGCGATTACTTCTGTTTGATGTTTGTCTGATAATAAACTGCATTAATTTTTGCGTTATTGGCAAGCTTTCTCAGGTTTAACTTACCATCATAGCAATAACCTGCCACGACCATAAATTCATTTGAAAAACTTTCTTAGCCTTCACGTAACAATTCCGGGTACGCCTTGGCACTCTTTTCTCGATAGTATATTGATCGGATTTTGTTTTTTGTCACCAAGGTATATCCATGCTTCATCCAAAGGGACCACAAACTTCCACCTGTCCCTTGCTAGGTGTCTGTGATACAATTTCCTGCAGCTCGTCATCCGCTCCGAAATATGGCCCGGAAGGAACTCGTGGACGTTAGGCTGTAAACCCCATTATCAAATCTGTAGCTCAGATTTGATAATGGGGTTCCTTTGAGACACCACCTGCAGTTTCCTTTGAGACACCACCTGCATGCTTTTTTGCTTCGCTGGATTCTCTTTCTGTACAAGAGACCTGACTTTTCGCACCACTTGGGCGGTCCTCTTTGGATTAGGGTGTCTTTTTCGTGGCGTTTGTGCGCTTTTCGGGCAAGCTGCAAAGTTCTCTTTTGCAAGCTTAATTACTTGACATATGCCATATTTAGAAATCACACAACCATTTCCTCTGCACCCTTTTTTGGATTTCTGTACACGAACAACCTTCTTCGGAAAGGGTAACTATATACCCCTCCCAGAACGGAATCACTTGTGGAGGCATCTTAACACACGAAGGCAAGATTAGAAATGCTTTGAAAGCGGAAGGCTGCACGATAAAGATGGTTACGTAATCGTGACGTACACAGTTTGCATATGACGCTCATTTTACTCTCTCACAATAAACGCGAATCAACCTGTATCTACGCATCGCACACATACGAATCCTTTGCAGTGAGCAGTTTATAAAGCCATCTCAATGTCATAGTTGCGTACGTAAGTGATGATAGCACGTTATAACGTAATTTACTTTCCGCTGTAACTTAGTCCTTACGTCAGTAATTACGTTATGTGAACCAAGTTATTGCAATATTAGAAGGTAACCATATACCTTACAAGAAAGAGGTCAAGTAGTACTTACAAATACTTTTATTTTGCTTGCTTGGTTTGTACTCCATACTCACATATGGCTTACTGGCTTACTCGTGACTTAACATCCAATCGCAGTGCAACAGCACGTCTATCATCAATAACATCAATCCCCCTTAAGCAACCGCTGCATTGTCTTTTCATCTATCGTTCTTCTCCGGCCACACATACGTCACACTTGTTCCGAGCTCAGTGTGTTGCCAACATTATTCTCGTTTGAGGGAAAAGACATAACGTTATGGCTTGAAAATGTGTAAGAGAACAAACTGAAATTTACAGAGAAAAAGAAACTCAAAGGGAAAGTTAAAATAGAATATACACTGCATTGACAAAAGCCACCGGACACCCTTTCAAAAGCAAATGAACGGATCCGCTGCGCTGTTAAGATGCACGGTACAGCTGCAAACGGCATAAAAACAAGCCTGCAGCTGATCGCGATCATATCGCACTGTGAGGTTAAGTGAAAATGTTGCGGCGGGAGAGAACTGGCTTTGAGAAAGGAAAGATTGTTGGGTGTTATATTAGTGGGCTGTCCATAAGAGAAACCTAGAGGCGTTTAAACATACCCAAGCCAACTGTTTTGGATGTACTGAATAAGTGGAAGACACATGGCGGGCCTGATGCAGAAAAACGTACCGGCAGACCTAAGAAAATCAGCAATAGAGGACGTCGAAAACTCAGGAGAGTCGTTACAGCTAATCGACGGAGTACAGCACAAGACCTCAGTGTACAGGTGAGTAAAAATGCTGGAACCTCGGTTGTACACGTACCACTCGCACAGAACTTCATTCCGTGGGTTACCGCGGTCATGCGGCTGCTCATAAGTTTTTCATCTCCACTCGGAATGCTACTCGTCGTTTAGCATGGTGTACAGAACATTTATCGTGGACCGTAGATTAATGTAAACGGGTTCTATGAAATGATGAATTCAAATACACGATCCACCAATCTGATGGCCCTGTGTGGGTATGGCGGCAGCCGGGGAACGCTATTTACCACAGTGTACTGTTTCTACGGTCAAGTTTGTAGAGGCAGTGTACTCCTGTGTGTGTGTGTGTGTGTGTGGGTGGTGGTGGGGGGGTTCGTTGTATGGTCCCGGCCCATTGGTTATCGTGGGCAAACCTGTTAAGCAGCACGTCCACCTCGATATTGTGGACAATATCGAGGTAGACGTGCGTGCTGGCAATACTATGGAACCGAGCCTTGTTGGTACCAGCAGGATAATGCTCCGAGCCATAAAGCAAGGACTGTTACAGCGTAGTTTGCCGATAATTCCCTATCGTGTGTGGACTGGCAAGCAGATACCTGATCTTAATCCCATAGAGCACCCATGGGATGGATTAGAGCGACGCATAAGAAGTTTGGAACTAAGACCTACTACTAAGCAACAGTTAGCAAGAGCATTATGTACTGAATGGAAGCGCATACGTATCGCTGTGTTCCAAAACCTTGTCGAAAGCATGTCTCGAAGGGTCAGTGCATGTATTAAGGCCAAAGGTGGACCGACACCGTACTAATGTATGTCAATAAATGCTATGTCGTGTTTCTCGTCTAGGTGTCCGGTGACTTTTGTCAATATAGTGTACGTTACAACGTGTCTGATTACTATTGGGTGTTCTTAATAATTTGCTACTTCGGTGTATATTTCGCAATCTGTAACGTCACTATTGTGTGATGGGGGACGCATCCACTCGTGGAGATAAGGGTGGTCAGGATGATCTGTCCCACAAATGTATTTTTGCAATTATCCTGTTGCCCAGTCCTTCAAAGAAAGAGCTGCATGGAAGTCAAATATTTATTTAAGTCGCACTTGTCCTTGTATAAACGAACAAAGTTACAGAGGTAAAGTTAAATGTATCTGTGACAACAGCCTCGTTGATGCAGTTATGCATACGCTTCTGCAAATCTCTCCATGTAAATTATTTCTTTTCGAAACTTTTGTTTCGAAAGTCGCATTTTATTAAATTCCCTCTGCGATGCATTAACTCTTTCTGATCCCAAGGAAGCGATCTTTGATATTAAAGATCCACGGCAAGGAGTCACGTGCCACTTTAGTCTACTTTGCTTGAGTTACAGTGTAAAATGACTACGCGAGTACCTAACTGATGATTTATGAAAAACATCTATTTCCTTCGCAGAAAACTAATCGTTTCGCTTCAAAAATCAATATTACGTTGTTAAAGCAGTGGAAAAGTGGGCTGAAAAATTCTTTCCTGCTGATAGAAAATGGGATTTCGGAAATGCGCACGAAACGTGCTATACATAGGTGCTAGCAACCAAAAGTTCCTCATCTGACTGATTCAGACACCCTATATCCAAAATGAAGTTCAAAGATCTACCACGTTTGGGAAAAGGCAAAATGAAATTCTAGCTAGAAAAAAAAATGAAACCAAAAAATGTTTTAGAGAATAATTTGATTTTTGTTTCTTAAGTGAACTGGAAATTTTGAAACTTCACTTTAGATGTCAGTAGCTGTAACTACGGAAAGTAAAAAGAATAAACAAGTTGCAGATATGCTGCTGCAACTTGTTTATTCTTTTTACTTTCCGTAGTTACAGCTACTGACATCTAAAGTGAACTGCCAAAATTTTCAGCTCAGCAGATTTTGAAAGCAACTTTTGGCGTTGGTGCATATTTCTTCCAATGAGAAAGAAACAAATAACGCCGTTGTATGTCACGTGGGGAATTTCTAATGCAAATGTACTTATTTATATTCAACAAACACTTCGAAATATGACTTCGCAATGCATGCTGAAAACTGCAATCTTTGAAAGAATTTTTGATACGGAAATT
The DNA here is from genome assembly GCA_039090855.1 of Macrothele yani. NCBI lineage: Eukaryota > Metazoa > Arthropoda > Arachnida > Araneae > Macrothelidae > Macrothele > Macrothele yani. Next base: position 167,452 of record JAYWMT010000144.1, read on the forward strand.
GATTCATTAATGTTTTCTTGAATTATCATTTTAAGAG
>JAYWMT010000145.1:0-10000 GCA_039090855.1 Macrothele yani
TCTTGTACACACATAGAAAAGTGAGATAGAAAAATAGATTAAACCATACATTAAAAGCAAGTAAGAAAAAAAAACAGTTTCATAGGGAAAAAATTAAAAATCTGAAGTTTCGTCACATCTTGTAGAACAGATATCAAGACGTTAAAAAACGTTGGTTGAAATGAAATGGAAAAATACAGTAAGAATGAAGTGTAAAGTTAGGGAAAAAGACAATGAACGAATACGTGAACATAGAATGATATTCAAAAACACAAAATTAAGTTAAATATGTGGAAAATGTGAAAAAAATGTTTGTCAGAAAGAAATGTAAAAATAAAGTAAAAATAAAGAAAATACTGTTTCAGTCGAATTTTTAACTGCTATAGATCTGTATATTTCTCGTACATACACGAAACAGCGATGTAAAAAATAAATGAAGTCACATTTAAAGCAAGTAAGAAAAAAATAGTTTAAGAGCAGAAAAAATAAATCTGAAGTTTTGTCACATCCGGAAATTCAAGTCGTTAAGAAACGTTGGTTGAAGTGAAAAATATAAAGTCAGAATATAAGTATGAGGTAGTTAGCAAAGTTTGAAATAAGACAATGGACGAATACGCGAACATAGAATGATATTCAAAACATAGATTAAGTTAGATAGCGGGAATTGAGAAGAAAAAACGTCTGTTGGAAAAAAATGTAAAAATACAGTAAGAATGGAGAAAATATTGTTTCAATCGAATTTTAACTACTATAGATGAAAGAAATGGAAAAATATAGTAAGAATGAAGAAATATTGTTTCAATCGAATTTTAACTACTATAGATTCGTATATTTCTTGTACACATATAGAAAAGTAATAAGATAGAAAAATAGATTAAACCATACATTAAAAGCAAGTAAGAAAAAAAAAACCAGTTTCAGAGGGAAAAAATTTAAAATCTGAAGTTTTGTAACACCTAGTGGAACAGATATCAAGTCGTTAAGAAACGTATGTTGGGTTAAATCTAAAAAAAAAAAAAAAAAAAAGATACTGTTAGGAACGAATTTTATGTATATCTGCTATAGATCTGTATATTTCTTGCGCAAACATGAAACATCTATATAAAAAACCAGATTAAGTCATACATTAAAAACAAGTAAGAAAAGTTCTTTGCGTAGGAAAAAGAAATAATAATGAAGAAACGTTTGCTTGTTTAAATCAGAAAAAATAAAGCCTCGATAAAAGTAGTTGTTAGATTGAAAAGTAAGAAAATAAAATAATGTTGGTACATCGAGAAATTTAACGAGTATGCAAGCATTTAGTAAAAAAAGATTAAGATAATGCATTAAAGGGTACATTTCACTGAATAATCATGAAGAAATAAAAAAACATTTTAACTATGCCCAAAAAATTGTGGCTTTGTACGGTGGAAAAAGGTACAACGTTAAAAAATGCCATGAACACGTAAATACGTTAATAAACAATCGTGTTTTAAGATTATGTCTGCAGCACAAAACTTTGGAAAACGTTTTTATGTTGGAACGTCCGTTGAAAATGCGTGAAGTCTCCTCAAAGAAAATAAAAAAATCGTTACGTTGAAAAATCATGAATATAAAATGGGAAATTATGAGGAAAAAATAAGGAATAAATTCGTTGCAAAATGAACAAGTTATTGAAAAAAGCAGTCTTGGAACTTAATGTGGTTACAGAATCTCAAATGACGTCAACCGCCGACCCCGCGGAGGAAATGGCGTTGGCTGATGTCATGTCTGCTATCACGACATGCGTCATCCGGCATAGTCACTCTTCCCAAAACACGTGTCATACAAAATTTTCTGAGTCAAAGAGAAAATGATGACTCATCCCAAAACACATGGCTCACAAAAGATAGCGGAACATGAATCAACGGGAACGAAATCTTTTCAAACAAAGCCTTTCCTCGTCTAAATTAAAATTGTAGGGAAGAAAAATATAAGAATGAAAAAAATAATGCAACGTCTATAAAAATTATAACACCTCACGGAGTTCTAAAAATATAAATTTAATAAAACAAATTTGAGGAAATGCTTCGATTGAAAAAACTTCCTTCAAAAATTTGACAAAGTCCAGTAAATCTCCCGAGAAAATAAAAAAATAAATAAAGCCGACCCCGCTGAGGAGAAAACGACGTTGGCTGATGTCATGTCTGCTATCACAAGTGCGTCACTCATCATAATGTCTCATCCCAAAACACGTGTCATACAAAATTTTCTGAGTCAAAGAGAAAATTGTGACTCATCCCAAAACACATGGATCACAAAATGACAACGTGGTGAAACTAAAATGGCGGAACATGAATCAACGGGAACGAAATCTTTTCAAACAAAGCCTTTCCTCGCCTAAATTAAAATTGGAGGGAGGACAAATATACGAATTCAAAAAATAATGCAACGTCTATAAAAATTATAACACATCACGGAAGTCCTGAAAATATAAATTTAATAAAAAAAAACATATTGGAAAGACTTCCTTCAAAAATTTGACAAAGTCTAATAAATCTCCCGAGAAAATTAAAAAAATAATGCAACGTCTATAAAAATTATAATACCTCAGGGAATTCCTGAAAATATAAATTTAATAAAATAAATTAGAGAGAAAAAATAGGACAAAAAAAACACGAGTACAAAAGAAATTGGAAACGACAAAAAAACTTCCTTCAAAAATTTGACAAAGTTCAGTAAATCTCCCGAGAAAATTAAAAAAATAAATATTGGAAAGACTTCCCAAAATTTGTCAACGTCCAATAAATCTCCCGAGAAAAGTTCGAAAAAGCACTGCTAGGGGGGCAACGTACACACCCCTTTTCCCCCACTCGGTCGTTGCCATCTCTCAAAGATCCATTAAAAGTTCCAAAAGCACCGCTAGGGGCAGCACATCGAGTTGACATCCCCCTATATCCACCCCCTTTCTCCCACTCGGTCGTTGCCACCCCTCAAAGATCCATTAAAAGTTCCAAGAAGCATCGCTAGGGGGCAGCACATCTCCTTTCCCCCACTCGGTCGTTGCCATCTCTCAAAGGTTCATCGAAAGTTCCAAGAATCACCGCTAGGGGCAGCACATCGACCCAACACACTAGCGTCATCTGCCACGCCCCCATCCTTCTGCCGCAAGCCACGCTCCCCATCCTTCTCTAGAAGGATGCATCCTTGAGGCCGGACCCACCTTTTTATACTACTGCCCTCGTATTTTGTTTGCTGTCCCCCAAAACGTCTGATGCCTTTGGGGACGCAAATTGACCTCAAATTTTGATGTTTGTGCTCAAATGTCCTCGAATTTACACTTCCTCTTTCTAATGAAAAATGTTCTCAAAAATAGTTTTCGTTGTATTAATTTTGCGACATGTTTCTTTTGAAAACAAATTTTGACTTCTTTATTACGCTTTCCAACCGCAGGTTGAAGAAGCGTATATGCTCCAACTTTGTCCGTCCCTCTGCCCGCACGATAACTTGAGTAAAAATTGGTTCGATTTCGATGAAATTTTAGTATGTCGTAGAGGACCACGTGGGGACGAATCCTATTGAAAATGTGTGAAGTGGGATCAAAGGTCAGGACATAGGAGCGGGATGCATTCCATTGCCCTTATGCGTCATAACTTGCGTAAATATGGTTCGATTTTGATGAAATTTCAGTATGTCGTAGAGGGCCACCAGGGAACGAACCCTATTGAAAATGGGTGAAATGGGTTCAAAGGTTAGGACATAGGATCGGAATCCATTCTATTGCCCTTAAGCGTTATAACTTACGTAAAAATTCTTCAATTGAGACAAAACTTTTCATGTTGTTCCGGAAGTATACTTTACCGATTCTGTTGAATATCATCGAAATGGGGTCAAAGGTCGGGTGATAGGAGCGAAATTTATTCTACAGCCATTAACCTCATAATAACTTGAGGAATGATTTCTGGTATGTTGGAAAGCGTATCATAATCAATGCGTTGCATGATTTTACTAACTTGTTATTTCATTTATGCAATTTGCTTTAATCACTCAGAAGAAATGTAAATTTTTATGGGTAAGCACTGGTGGTAGTGGTAAACTAATCCATATACCTTGGTGGTAAACTGCGTGGTGCTGTGAATACGTTTTTACAGAAACTTCTCTCAGGTCAGTCGGACCAGTCCTGCTCCGAGCCAGCGCACCGTTGACGTCACGGGTGCGCCGTGGAGGTCAGCCAATACCAGTTGACTTGCGGACGGGCCTACCTCTCTCTAATCTATATACCTTGGGGTACACTGATATCTTCTGGCATGGTGACCTAGGAGTTGATCAACAATGTATTATTCAGGCACTACTAAAATATCATCTGAGCTTGAAATCGGTTAATCGCTAAGCCGAAAACAGGTTAAAGTGCGTGAGGAGAAACATATCCATTATCTTGATAAAGAAAAAACTAACCGTAACTGTGTATTAGCAGTGTTTATCATCATCCAAGAGGACGCATTTTGCCAGCCTGGCACAAAGTTTGGGAAATTTAGGCAACATTTCACTAGAAACAAGTTTTCACTCTTCGAGGAAAAATGTATTTGAGTTGACGAAATCGGAGAAAAGATGTAAGTGTTCGAGAAGTTGCAAAAATATATTATCGCTGAATAGAAGCAAAGGCTATACAAAAAATGAAGTTTAAAGTGTAACAGAAGCGGATTTGAGCAAATTTCTGGTGTTCTACGTAATTCCAAATGTCAATAGCTCGCATTGTCATAACAAGTCTTGAAACAGCCTTGAAAAAAAAATACTTTGATAAAAATTTCTCAAATCTATTTTGAATTTTTTAAAATGTTTTTCTTTTGAGTTACCATTTTTGAAAATACAACTTATATAATTAATATATGTATTTATATTTGAAAAATTGTAATTTATGAAAACCAAAACCAATTCGATTACAGAAGTAGATTACTAAATCTACAACTGCCGCTTTATTTTGCCGATATAATTTTGTGCTCTATACATTTTCCCCTTTTTCAATAGAGCCCTCTGGTGGGCCAGAATGGTTTAGGCGCTGGAATCTGACTATTCGAATATGACCGGGGTCGAATCCTATACGAAGCGTACGCTGTGGGTTTTTGGTATATTGCTTTCCCCTCTTTGAAATCACTGATCCTAAATTAGAGAGGGAAAGACTGCTTATAGCACATAGTTGCTTACATCAGTCCTTAAACTCCAAACAAAACGAACTTTTTTCAGTTGTAGAAATGAATTTTCCTCTGTCTTTTTGAGAAATGAATTTTCTTGTTTGAGATTTAAACGAGCACTGTAAGGGCCATAACATTCGTCAGAGATGGGTCCGGGTTCGAATCCCGGTGACGCATGGATGTTGAATTTGTCTTACGGCACTGGCTGTCTCTCGTCCCTGGAACCTGTGGCCTTAAATTAGGAACGAGCAACTGCTTACGGCCCTCTGAGTTGTTGACGGTAGTTGTTAAACCCCTAATCTAAAAATAATTAATAATAAAAGTTGATTTACAGCGCAGTAAGACAGACACACTATCCATGTTTCTTCTGGCACTCGAATGGGGTCTAGTTCGGACGAAACCTACACCAAGAACCACCCGGCCGTCGAGTGGCGAGAATATAAGGTTTTACTAACAGTGAATTCAAACGTCCTGTTGGAGGTGTCTTCAATATGTAGCGACATGCACACTGAGAGAAAAATGTAAATTACTGTAATGATACATCCGTTTCAGAAAGTCTGATATAAAAATGTAATCATTGGTACTAATGTGTAGTATTTTCACTGTGATCCATGTAGCCACTCCTTCAGAAAAGTTGAAAATCATGTTGCCCTGGAGCTGGAATCGAACCCGCACCTCCTGAATACCTGTCAAGAATGCTAGCAGCTACACCACTCAGGACAAGGAGGTTCCAAGCTACTGAAGCAAGCTCGACAGGTAATCGTAGGTGCGGTTTCAAAACCCGCTCCAGGGCAAGGTAATTTTCAATTTTTCTGAAGGAGTGGCTTCGTGGACAACAATGAAAATACCGCACATCAGTACCAATGATTATATTTGTATCGCCTTCCATGTATTTGGGAAGAATTATTTCTTCGAGAAAATTCTATCCCATTTATGTATGGTGATTTAAAAAAATATTTTTTAAGGAATATTTTCCATATATCTGCCAATTTTCGTACCACACAGTTTTGCCACTACGAGGGGCAACCGTTCACTTTTATTTCCACCATGCACGAAACCGTACCTTCGTTTCTAAGATCCAATTCGAAAAAAACTCTTCTGCCTTGGATACCTTTCGTTATGCGAAATGCTTTATGTATAAAACTTTTCGTAGCACACATTTAAATCACTAGCGGCCAGAAGTAGCTATTAAAATGTGTGAATATTTTGCAGAAATCCAATGTATCTTTTATCTATTTTTGTGAGCGGCTCAATGCATTATGAAGAAAATTGTTTACACTGCGCAATTTTAATTGTGCGCAGATTTTTTTATAAGGCGTAAATGCCATTATCTATTTCGCTGAATTTTTCTTTTTAAAATATGCTGTGAAAACTTTGGCGTGTCGGAATGAATTCAAAACACGTGCTTATTATGTTTGAGAATTCGGTGTCATCTTTCATGTAGTTTCGGGATTTAACGGCCACCATTAGCAACTCGAAGCACTATAATTAGTCATTTATCTCGGACGTGACCCTGGGGTTGCGGGGTCAAAAAACCTACGCCTCTAATCATCCGGCCACAGGGTAGCACTGAAGACTCTATAATGCCCACAATTAGTGTAATGAGAAGTTATTCATTCCCAGCAAAAACAGTGTTGCTGTGCCTACACTCAAGCCAGCACTGGCAGTCAGCAATGCCAGCAGTGGCCCAACCGCCAATAAAATGTCCCAGCGGCTAGCACATGGGCCAGCAGTTCAGGCCAGCTGCTGCCCATCATTTGTCACCCCATGAGTGGTCATATGCCAGAACAGGGCCATCAGTTATCCATCACTGGCAGTGGCTACCACAAGCGGCCATTAAGCGGCCCTGCAAGCACGAGCCATAAATGATAGCTAGCCGAATGTGTTCCTCTAGTTTCCCGGCAGTGGCAGCCGGCAATCACACGACGCAACTAATGGCTTGCCGAATCTTGTCCTTCAATTTCCCAGCAGTAGCCATAAAAAAAAAAAAAAATGATAACCGCCGTTTTCCGAAGGATAATTACTCCCCACACACACGATACTTCTGCCTTACGACACGGCGCTGGTAAAAATTTTTCAAATCCTGAAAAACATCAATGGGGAACTGGCTGGAAACGAACCAACGACGGTCTGCGTGTGAAGCGGGCGCTCTGAAAACTGCACTGACTTGCCACGCACGACTCTGTGCTTGAAGCTGAGTCTCTTTCATGCGCGATGTGAAACAAATGGTTCTCTTTTTTGATTTTACAATATTGCGAGGTATTTTTCATAAATGTCAGTTTCATCTAATTCATAAATTAGTTTTTCAATGTAAGGATTCTTTTTATTTACCTTATGGGAACTTCACTCATTTTCAACGAGTGTACAAACTTTATAGGCGCTTTCCAAAGTATTGTGTTGTCCTTGTGGTCTTGAAAGGCGATTGTTTAATTAATGTATTTACCCGTTCATGTCACATTCTGTTACATTTTTAAGGTTGTATCTTTCCTTTCCGCTGCCCGAAGCTGCATTTGTTCTAAAGAGGAAAGATATTTTATTTTACTTGACGTTATTTTTAGCAACGAATTCCTCCAGTCTTGTGTATTCAACCCATGGATGAGTACATTATATCCACATAGCGTTGCTTTTTTTTCTTCCGATAATTGATAAATTTTGTGCACATATAACTCTTATTTTTTCCAACATAACGATTTTTTTAATGCTTTTTTCCGGCACTTTTGTTTCAAGCGGTTTAATGTATGTTAAAATGAAAGATTACACAGAAATAATTTCTTGTTGTTCATGGGAATGGAGTGGGTGTGTTTCATGTCTGCCTGTATTCTCGATTCTTTGTGTGTCAGTGTAGGAATTTTGCTACGAAATGAGTTTCTATAAATGCATGAGAGTAATTTACTATTTCTTATAGTTCATTAATAAGTATTTATATAATTTTCTTACGACGGTAATCTTCATCGATGTGGCATTTTATTAGAAAATTAATGCGCCTTTCTAATTATGGCTTTTTTTTCTTAACATCCATGAAAATATCACGATGGCGATAACGTCGTCCTCAACTAACTGGTACCACGAGAGAGACATCACACATTGCTTCTGCGCATGTGCAGTCCCGTTGCTTCCATCTCATGTTGGGGTTGTTTCGGTTGCCAGCTACGGGCCACTAGTGGCAGGTACTTGGTGGCTCGTAATTCACGGCGATGCTGCAGGGCCATCAATGGCTGCCAACTGATGGCGCTGCCACCAACGGACCACTATCATGCCGTGACCGGCAGATTTCAGCCAGAAGTGACCCATCACTGCCAGCTGGTGGCAAGCAGTTTCCCAACACTTGTGTTTTTGATGGGTTGATGTCACCTACGAACTTACCCGAAACCCTTTGTACGAGAGTTGTTTCAAAAGTAACGAGATTGATTTTACATGGGAAGGGGTGTGTGTGTGTGTGTGTGTAATGCAGTGAACATACTTACATACTTTCCAAGTATTTTCCCTCAACCTGGATGCTCCTGTCCCCAATATATATATTCACTTCCGGAAGGTGTGTTCGAAACCCTTCCTCGGCATGTGGTTAAGGTCCGAAAGGTGTGTTCGAAGCCATTCCTCGGCATGCGGTTAAGGTCCGGAAGGAGTGTTCGAAGCCATTCCTCGGCATGCGGTTAAGGTCCGGAAGGTGTGTTCGAATCCATTCCTCGGCATGCGGTTAAGGTCCGGAAGGTGTCTTCGAAGCCATTCCTCGGTATGCGGTTAAGGTCAGGAAGGTGTGTAAGAAGCCATTCCTCGGCATGCGGTTATGGTCCGGAAGGTGTGTCCGAAGCCATTCCTCGGCATGTGGTTAAGGTCCGGAAGGTGTGTTCGGAGACATTCCTCGGTCGGTATGTGGTTAAGTCCGGAAGGTGTGTTCGAAGCCATTCCTCGGCATGCGTTAAGGTCCGGAAGGTGTGTTCGAAGCCATTCCTCGGCATGCGGTTAAGGATACCATTACAGCATTGTTCGGATCAGTATTTTATGCTCACTGACGCCCACGAAGTTGTTTTTTCACTTCAGTGAATAGATGGAAGTCACGCGAAGCCAGTTACAGTGAATACGGAGTGTGCGCCATCATTTCGATGCCTGATCTTGGAAAACCTTCTGAGTATGCAAAACATGATGTGCAGGGGCATTATCTTGATGCAAAATCCAAATTATTTGTGCATATTTTGGGCATTTCGGGAATTTTTTTTTATCGAGAACCTTTGAGAACTTCAGAATAATAGGCGACGGTGACAGCTTTCTCTTGTGGAACAATATGGCTATGCACATTTCCCTTTTTACCGAAGAAAAAACCATGTGCAGGACCTTCCCTGCCCTTGCTTAAACCTTTGCTTTCTTGAATCGGAGACTCTTTGGGTGCTTTGTTGTTCTGTTGCTGGATCGAAATGGTGAAAAAATGTTTCATTACATGAGACGAATCGATCTAGAAAGTGTGGCCCACGTCGTAGCCTGCACTTTCATTGGCGACAAGTGATGACACGATTTGTCTTGTCTTCATCCATGATCACGTGAGGAATCAACTTTGCAGTGACTTTTTGATACCCCCAACCGGTTCCTCACAGTGTCACCAACGGACATCTGCATCACATTAGCAACCTCGTCAATGGTCATTTGGCGGTCTTCGTGCAGGAGTGCCTCGATGGTATTGACATTAACTTCGGTAGTCCATGCTGAAGCCCTACCGGAGCGTGGCGCATCTTCCAGTGACTCTTCACCATTCGCAAATTTCTTGTGCCACTCAAAAACTCGTGCACGGGACAAAATATCTTTCTTATCTGCGGTTTTGATCATTTCTTACGTTTGTGTGGTCGTTTTATTCAAAGGCACGCATAATTTTATAGCTACTCTTT